>JAQIXX010000440.1:0-60601 GCA_034700605.1 Willowsia nigromaculata | reverse complement strand
AATGATACTGCACAATTTGTGACTTATGGGCTAGCTATTACTAATGCGCATATATAGTTGGTCATTGCATATTTTTTAGGATGCCGCGCATAAAATGCATATAAACGATAAAGCTTTGTAGATGGGGTAGGTCTCCTCTTATTCACTATCTGAAGCCTTTGTGCCTTGTTCAAACTTTTATTAGACTAAGTTTTACTTTGTAGAAGAAATGTGGTTGTTGCGTTGTTGTATGGCACATGTCAAATGGTAATTTTGAAGAATGACTGACATGCATAGCGTGATATGATCACTGTTCCACACCCTCAGATTACATGATCATATCTGATTGTATGAGAAAATGGATTGTCCATGAATATGTTTTGAGAAAGTGGAAAGGTTGAAGGAACTATTTGTGCCAAATTAAATTCACTTTATTTTCCTTTCCACTTTGGTTGGAGTAAAATCCATGCTGACCATTTTACACCCCGTCTAAATGATAAGCGTTTGTGGAAAGTAAGTCAAAAGGGACACGTGGCGAGCATTAGTGGAATACTTGGAACTCTTGTTTGGCTTGATGTATGAAATATCGTAGTGTTTACCACGAGTTAAGGGTTTTCGTTAATTATCAGAGACCAATAAGTGGTCATAATTTCTGATAAAAACATGTACACAAAAGCGGAACAAATACTTACGCTGACATGCAAACTTAAGTCCACATGCTAATGAGCAATTTGAAAAGTTTCTGATTTCCTTCTGCATCCTATTAGCATTTTGTTTTTGCCGATAAAAATGAGAAGTGGGACTTGTGAAAATCCCTTGCGGCTACTTTCATAATTTTTCGCACAATCCAGAGAGAGTTTAGCCATAGCCATGATAGGGGCACTCTGAGAACACATCATATTCAACATCTGTCGCTTTCTAGTAAAAACACGCAACGATTGCTCTCACCGACCATATTCCGATACCATTTGAATATTTTAGGGTACTTCATATGGGTTCAACTCGTTTGGGAAATAGATTTATCACTGCTTTCTTCTCAAATGTGGAGAAAAATTAAACAGGCAAAGTAACAAATAACATGATTTTTTGAACGCTATAATTTTCAGGGCAATATGCATATTGGATGATTGTATCATGATACTACTGTAGACTACTGACTAAAAGCTTTTAACGGTATATTTACCTTGTGAACAACAACGTATGCATGATAATATGAATGGAATAATGCGGAATTTATGATTAAATATTTACCATTCAAATTCGTATGCTTATGCTTCGTTTTTTTCGGGCTTTTCCCTCACCGTCGTCAGTTGCTCAGGTTGTTTGGTAGAAGCGGCGGCAGTGGTAGTTGATGTGGTTTCGTTCGTTACATATATCGTATTTGTGTGTGGACCAACAGGCAAGTATAAAGTCAAATAGTGTTCCTGAACTCGTCGACAAGTACAAAATGTACACAATAAAATGCAATTCCCACATTCGTGCATTCCCTTTTCCACACAACATAATATCCATACGCAGCAAACGCTACATGAGAAGTGCAATGCCAGAGAGAGAAAGCCAAAGCCAACTCTCAAGTAAATTTTTTATCACTAGAACCTCTGCCATCACATGAAGCACATAGACATAAACGAGATTACCAAACGAAGACAAAAAGTCTTATACTCTATTATCCATTACAACAACAGTATCCCCAAACACACAGCATAATAGAAATGATATCTACTTATTCAACCCGTCGAGTTTCCTCCTCTATAATTATATATATTACATGGTCTTCCTGAGCTCTGGCTTGACTGTTGGGTTGAATCCCACAAGGAAACTGGATTTTTGTTGGTCATATTATTATCGAGAACGACCAATTCTTTGTAGATTCAAGCTTCCTTGCCATATGAAAAACATATAGACTTGCAAAAATATTTTCACCTTTTCATCCTCACACAATCATCATCGGCATGATCATGATGATGAAAACCACAGTTGTGTAGCGCTATTCCCGCTTTTCCCATTCCCAACACATCAGTGTTCCATGAAGTGGATGTTGATAACACTATGCTGCGGTTACTTTCACTCTCACTCTGATGGAAGGATGGGGGAATGCTTTACAAACGAAGATCCGTAATAAGCCAACACAAAAACGCACAGGCAAAAACACACATGAATGAGAATGCAAAATGACTACACAATTAGGGCTTAACTCGCCATAATTTGGTAAATGTAATAGAAAAGAACGTCAATTTATGTTTGGACGAGCGGCAAATGCCCACGTCTCGTCTGCCTCTGTTCTTTCGGTTCACCATATACTTACGAGAAAATGGTGAGGCGTGTGTGCTGCCGATGATGATAATGATGAGGTTTAGTGAAGCAGAGCGGAAGTAGATCTGTTACATGTGAAAATTTCCACATTGTATTCCTCGTATTTATGGGATGTTGATACATAATACGTAACTTAAAACAAGAAACAATAGTTGAAATGAATGGGTATAGGGGCATTGTGAGCCAATGTTGGAATCCACTTTTGTAACTCGAATGGCTCAAGTCCGGAGAAAAGCCAGCAGTGCATAACACGGAATATGATAAGCCTGGATTGTTTGCTGGAAAATATTCTGGCTTAAATTACGTTTATTCTTTCAATCGTCCGTACTGTACATCTGTTTATTACGACTTTCCTGCCAAAACGGACTGCAACAATGGTCACTGAAGGGCATCCTGGTGTGTTTTTTTTTGGTGAACGAATATGAGATGAACACCCAATACACCCGTATCGTAATCATAATCTGTCTACATTGCAATGAGCAAAATTGATGTTCTCTGATTCACATTATAAACAGTATCAGTAAACAGTCATAATAGCCTGTTACATAAGTAGTACAGATTAGGTCAACCTTATTACAACCCAGTTGAGTATTATGGTTTGTCCATAAATCATAAAAATATTAACTGAGCTGTTCCAAGCTGAATAGCTTCCCAAATAATGTTCATGTCACGTCTTCATGTCCAGTAGATTGGATTGGTAGATGATGATAAACTACCCTAAAAACTCCCTCCACAACCGCACTACTGCTGACTCTTTCATATTCATATTATACCAACCAGCAAACAAGATAGCAGATCATCATCACAATAGAACCAGGATCTCATATAATTTTGTAAATACCAAAAATCTAGATCTTTTGACTTTGTGACCCACTTTTTTCACTGCTTATGTATCGAATTGCAGCGCAGTGTAACCCCAAAAGACAAAAAAGTTGCACTGTCATTTATTTTTTGACACAAGATAGGCCTATCATACGATCACAGCTACCAGTATCATTGCATGTAAAAGTATTGGAACAAACACAAGCATACCTAATCTAATAAAAATGACAACGGTCATCATGATACACACTACATTTAATAATATCATACTGGGTTAATATAACAAAATCGTGTTTTTGTCGTCTCAGCCAAATTGAGTAACTCTAATATAAACTTTCTTTTGTTTTTCCCCCATTTTAATGTTTTCTAGGAGAGCAAGATAGCAGCAAAAGTCTGGGTCTTTGTAACCTATGCACTGGTCATCATCGTGACATCCGTCGTACTGGCAGTATCTCAGAAAAATGACTCACTTTTTCGAAGCATGACGATCAAGATATTTCTCTGCTATGCTGCTGTCGACTTTATCCTTTTGCTCTACTTCCTATGGGTCATTATAGTCTACGTGAAAGAGGCCATCGACATGCCCGGATTGTAGTTATCATCTCCGTGATGAGCTACTACTACAGCTACCTCCACCACCTATAAAACAAAAACATGCCAGGGAAAACATCAAAATAAAACTAAACGAAGACAAAAACAGCAAAGGAGAGGAAAGAAGCATATTATTATTAATAATATTATGATGAATGACAAAAGCAACAACTCAACCAGGAAATGAAGACGTAAAACGGATAAGTAGAGCAACAACATCAAAACATCACAAGATTTGTTCCTTATTAAAATTCTCTTTTCCCTGGAAGAAAATAAGGAAAAACGGAAGAAAACAAAGAACATGTCCTGCATCCAAAATCTGTAATCTTTTAAAACAAAAGCATCAAGCAAGGCCACATCACACCACAAGAAAGAAGTCAAATGCAACAACATTCAACATTACTCACATTTTTTATACAAAAGTAACAAACGTGCAATCTTTGAGTATAAAAATAGTCCTCGTTCAGCAAAAGCAGAAACACAATTTCTTTCGGGATGGTTCAAACAGCAATTTAAATTCAAAATTCAGCAAACAACAACAGAAGAGTAGAAATAGCCGGAGTGAGTGAATTTGCTGAGAGGATGATTTTTATATCTTCTTCCTCTTCCTCCTGTGCTACTTTCCTTTTGCTAAAAAGTCTAAAATATTACAAGTACACCACTTGTATGACATGCATATAAAAACGTAGACTTATTTATTGTACCTTTAAAAAGAAAAGAGGAAGGGGAAAACAAAAAATTTTGAAAATCATAAAAATGCAGATCGTGTTTTCGCCTTTTGTTGGAATATAAAAAAAGCTCCCCAGAGAGAGATCACGAGAATGAATGGGACAGCAGTACAGAAAGTCAGAGGAACAGATGCATAGATAACTTTGTATGCATACGAGTAAAAGAGTTTGCTTTTACCTCCCTTAAAGTCTCCACAACTCATGACTTTACGCCAAACTGAAGGACAAAAAAATGTGAGTATGTCAAGCCAAGGAATTCATTTTTTATTACTTTAAAGATGAACACTACACGCTCATCATGATCACTGTCTCTGGCGTTCATCATCGTTGTCATATGTCCTTCTCATCATCATTATTATTACCAACCAACCAACTGCTTTGCACAGGAGTCATACAAAAGAATGCATTTTCATCTACCCCTTTTTGACTACGTGGATGGCTGCTGTCAATTTCCGTCTTCGAAAGAAAATTCTGGTTTTTGTGCTCTCTCTCTTTCTCTCTGTCTGTAAATAAAATATGACAAGCTGTAATGATGTACCTATTGACTCATTTCTTCTCTTCCTTGTCTCCAGTCATACGACGATGTTATTTAAGTGTTCTATATTATGACAGTTTTGCTGGATGACTGACTTGATGGAACTACAGCAATAATAATAATAATATAGCAAAACATATATACATTTCTAGAGAATTTAGTATATTCGAACAAAAAAGAAATGATAATATTGTAAGAAAGAACAGCAAGTCTTATTGACCTTCCCTTGTGTGCACACATGAACACAAGTTCCAACTTCCCTTCTCTCCTGCCCTTGAATTCTACTCAACTCAACCAATAAAAAACTTACATCGACAGTTTTTTGTTTCTCTTTTCAACGTTGTTGTACAAGATCATTCGCCAAAAAAGTACATACAAAAGTACTCCAAACAAGTCTCCCGAGATTTTCAACAAACATTTTTGTGAGGAGAGAAAACGATTGATGAACATATACTCGACAGTATCGTGTTGTGCCCACTGCACATTTTCAACTTTCCACTTTATTCCCTTCTTCCCATTCTTTCGAGAATGAAGAATGTCCCCGATCTACTGCGGAATTTGAACCAAAACTTGTTTCAACAATGACATCACCCGTTATAATGGTGGTCAGCTTCTCAGTAAATGAAGACGAAGAAAAGATGTTCCCAAGAAAAATGTAGAAACGAAAGTAAAAGAATCTGTCCCCAAAGCAGACAATTTGCAGTGGTGGTAAAATTTGTAAAGAAAAAGGTAACAGGTTTTGTATTTCTCTGTAAGATTCTAATCTATACCATTTTCTGGTTAATGGTTATTCTATTGAATATTAAAGTATTTACTTGCTCTCTTCGAGGAATAACTACTACCTATATGAAAAAACATTTATAGTATTTACTTACAATGCATTTATTTGTAGCACTGTGTGGTGGTATAATAAGCAACTCGTTGACTCGTTCTCGTCGTCGCCGTGTATAGTGTAGATGATATTTATAGACTAAAAGTAGTTTGTAGGTTTTCATACTACATCTCCGCACAAGTAAATTTTAACGTGTGTGCTACTACTAAACTAGTGGTTAACTTAATTAGAAACCGTTGTCAAACAAAAACGAAGGGAACGAAAACCGACCGTTTATCGAAATCCATACTTTCGATTCCAAAGAAAAAAATAATTCCATGCAGAAAAAATACATACTGTTTAAATTGTTGTTAATAAAACAAACTTCTAAACATACTATACTATTCCAAATGAAAACAAATTTCCTGTCAGATTTGTCGTTTTTTGCTGAAAATTTATTGAACTATTTGGATAAATAAGTAAATAAGATAAACTATTAATAATAGATGGATGCAAACTGTAAACTACAGACTTTACTAAAACAGAAGAAGGAATTTTGAATTAGCCATAAATTCTAAACTAAATACATAGATGAGACATTTTTTTCATAGGCCTTAATCTGTCTGTACTATTTGATCAAGAAAATCTTTTCCTGAGAGAAATCGCAAACAGAATGGATAATTATTGTTTATTTTTAACATGTTACAAAAACTAAACATTTTTGAGAATGAAAACAAAAGCGCTTCCAAAGAATCTATGAAAACCCCACATTGGTTTTTTAGTTACTACTCTACTTTACACGTTGGTACATTGAGAAAGCGAAAGAAAGCAATAAGAAGGCTGTAGTCTACACGTTGTTTGTGTGCTATGATGACGATGTTGGAAACAGGTCAGGAATTGTAACGAAATGAATTGAAAGACGGATGTACGAAAAGTACCGATACCATAAAGTAAAAATAATAATAATAATAAGTAAGCATTTATACATACATAAATAGTTATAATGAAAAGAAAAATATAAAGTAAGTGTTCCTAAATAAGTTGGAAAAGTTACAATTCAAAATTAATATTAAATTAACACATGTTTCATTGTGTTTTCGATTTGATGAAAAAGAAAAAAACTCACATAAGCTGAAACAGCAGCAACCAGAAATTACTTTCCCACACATCCATAAAAAGAATGTTTTAATTTTGTTCAATGATATTTTTAGTCTATTGTAATTTTGTCCTTGCACCTTGGCGGTCATCCATCTTTTCAAACTGCACCGTACCCAAACATATTGCCAATTGCCATACCTTTCCCCTGGCCTCGTCATCATCGTCAGTTCTTTCATCCTTTTCTGACCTTTTTCTTTATCATTCCATTACCATTTTATTTCTTGGGAGAGGAGAAATGAAAAACCGAGACCATCTAGTAATGATACAAGAAACACTTTCACACACAACCGTGTGTACACAAGAAAGACACAGAAACGGATGGGCGGACTTGCGAAATAAAACTAAAGCCATATATCTTTTCGTGCTGATGTGTACTCCCATTCTCTCTCCTTCTTTCCTTTTTTAGACTTTGGATACATGGCTTGAGGTTAAAAAATTACGTACCTCCATGAAGGAAAGAAACCTCGTGTGTGCTTACTTGCGTACCTATGCACATTTACATTACGAAGAGCAACCAACAAAACTTACTAACGTCACGTCAGAGAGAGACATAGTAGGTGGAATAGAGAGAAACTAAAAGCAAGTGTGTGTGTGTGTGTCTGGAGTAAAAATGCTGAAAAGAGCGAAACACATTATGCAAACACCTCCTTTTTTACCTTTTTAACCTTAACTTACTTATTGCTGGTAGGGATGCAAGGAAAAATGCTATGAATATAGTATTTTTCCTTTAGCTTTAGCTTTGAGCATCAGAGAAAGTATTACTGGAAGAGTGACTTTGTGTCAGTGAGTGAGAGTAAGTATTTTTACATTAGATTGGGAAAAAGCAGCTTTCACCGAAAAAAACGAGAGAATAAAATAAGAACTCTTCCTGCGTAAAAACTGTACAGCAAAACCGGTGTTCTCTCTACAGCGATGGTTTTAACTTACTCTTCATCAGCGGCAGCAGCTACTTACCAACATTAGATTTGTGTACGAACTCTACTTATCCCATGGAATGTTGCAATGCAAACAAATATACATCAACACATACGAAACCACTCACATCAATTCAAGTATAAAAAAACTTACCCGCCACTATCTGTACAGCCTCCAAAAATAGCGGCAGTTGTATAAGGTCTTATTATAATATATTTACTTGCCATATAACATCATCATGGGATTTTTTCCTCTCAAAATGGAAAGAGATATAAATGTAGCGAGGCAGAAAAGGGCACATTACATTTCCATACATTTTACATTTAGGAAAATGTGTGTCATCATCATCAGCAGCAGTTGTTGCAAATATATAAGGAGATGGAGAAAAAAAGAAAGAAAAATAACATGTTGGATGGAATAAACAAAATAAGCATTTTTTCATCTTATTTATCCAAAGAAAGAAACTGCTGCTCCTTATTTTGTACATTAACCCATTTGTTTTCTTTCTGCTGCCTGTTTCCCTCTGAATTCTGGGAGTTGATATGATGAAATGTAATGTGAAAATATTAGGGTGCCAGGCTATAAGTTTGGATTATACACACATGAGCTGTATTGGCTTATCCTTTGACGATGAGTGAAACCGAGTTCTTTATTTTTCACATTCCAACATCAATCATATCAAGCTCACAAAAGTGTATGCGAGTGGGTCGGTACACATAAAAAGAACGAGAAATATTTGAAAAAAGCTATAACTAATGCATTATTGAAGAATGCCTAAATAGTTGCGTTGCGTGTTTGTGTTTGCAGGTTTCAAAGGAAAAATAGAGCTTTATGATATTTTTTTCTTTAAAAACGCAGTTTAAGTTAAGCTCCATACCTTTTTCTGGGAATCTGTCTTATTGAACAACGCAAAAAGAAGGTAATTTTATTCGGCATCTTGTCTCAGAGCACTTAACTTGTTCCCAGAATCAAAGCAATTGTGAAAAATAAGAAAGGAGTAAAGAAAGTAAAACACTTTTGTTTCTTCAATTTGAAGTGAAGGGGGAAAGCGAACTCACAAAAAGACATAATACAACAAAGGAAACTACAGAAATTTAAAATGAAAAACGGAAGCAAATGCTTGTAGGCAAGTGCGAGCGCATATTTAGTTTCAACATGCCAATATACATAATATGTACATTTGTGTGTGAGCACAAACAAAAATAGGAGAACCAAAGAGGAAGTCAACCAGTCACTCAATATATCCTGAAGCACACTTTCCCAGGCTGACTTGACTTTGAAGAAGAAAACTTTTTTCTCTTATGTGTTGAGAGTTTTCCTCTCCATTTTTTTTGTGTGTGTAAGCTGTAAACTGATGTACTCTCTGAAAGAAAAACGAAGAACTCGATACATATTTACATAATATTATGAGTGAGTGGATGCATCATGTGTGAAAACAAGGAGAGCAGCAATATCAACAAAGTAAGGAACAGATGCTATACTTTTTTTAGCATACCACTCACTTGCTACCTCCAAAGTTTTCCAAGTCTTTCTTTAGGGAAATCCATATAAAAAGTGATGGTGCTTTTGCAGAGTGAAAAAATGGGGAAAACATTTTTAAAGAGGAGAAAGTAAAACGGAGAAATTGTGACTCATTCCTTCACTGTTCGCTTATTTCGATTTCTTTTTTACTTAATAAAAAAGACTAGAAGAAGAAACACTTTTCCTCTTCTTTACATAAATCCTGTAGATATTTATACCAATGCAGTCGAAAAATTGATAAGGGATAGATAAAGGGAGAACAAGAGAAATCGATTGTGAGAAACTGCGGATTTAGAATTCATATAGAAAAATTTATCTTACTTTTCATCTTACAAAACCATCCTCTTTTTTTGTGCGGAAGATGGTTGGGCGATACTACTGTTGGAAAACTGTTCAGACGAAAAATGTATCGAGAAGATGAAAAGATTTTTTTTTGTAGCTAAACCTGTGGTGGTATTAATAGCCGCAAAAACTCAACAGAGTGTACACTTAGAATATTTCAAGCTATTCCTCCATTTTGGCAGTCAGTCAAGCATTTGGAAATTGGAGGACGACTTACATGCGTGAAAAGTAACGAGAAAAGTGTTCGTAGAAATAAGAAGGTACAAAAAGGTGAGGAAGGAGTAGATGAGGAGAAAGAGGACAAGAAATGAAATATCCGATTTGATTGCTAAATGGCACCGTATTGACTAGGAAGAACGTAGAATTATGCAAGTTTTATAAACGGACGGAATATTTATATGATGCAGTGAGTGTAAAAGACGGATTTCTAGAGTGTAAATAAGAACAGGAAACTAGTTTTCAGCTTAATGCGTTTTGTAAAAGAAAAAATAAAGAACTTTTCTTCCAGTACATTTTTAAATGCATAAAATTAGGAATAACTTACGTTACACTACAAATAGCCTATAAAAGTGACCTACAAAAATCGAGAAAGTGACATTTCCCATCACCTGCTACTCATCTCCATCTCCACAGTCATTACCATCATCACGAACAAGGACAAAAACACAAAATATCAGATCTCCTGACTGACGGACTAAATTCGACATGACATTTACGGAAAATTGCTTTCCCTATTCATAGGCAACCGCACATTCCATTCCTTTTAGTGTTACGATATAATGAGGTGCTCTACACTGTCAAAAGCACACCGCACAACATTTCTTTTGCCTTTGATTGACAAATTGCAGTCGACCTAATTAGCTATCAGAGATTTCTATCTAAATTCGTCTACAGCACAACACTTCTCCCGAGCAATCGATATTTTCCCCTTTTTCCTCACACCGCCACCGGACGTCAATCAGCAACATTCATGCACATTCCAGTACACACATTTTTCGCATGTCTGAAGCCTGTTGTAGAAACCAATTCCCTTTCTTTCACGCTCTCTTCACATTTTGCAAATGAATGATTCAAATCAGGGAAAATGGACCAAGCCAAGGTCATTTCCAGAAAATGACTAAGAAAAGCAAAAAAACGCCAGGTTAAGGGTTGCATATTCCGTTCTCTGATTGACGTCAGCATTGAAAAGTCTACAGATGAGGACTATTTTAGCATCAAACAAAAAATCAGACTGAAATATTTTATTTATTTATCAAGAATTATGATCATGATTATTATACGTCTTCTCTCATGCTTAAAATACCAGAGTTATCTGTTGTCTATAAGTCCGCAAGTAATCCGCATAACTCCATCACTGGAGAAAAATGAGCAGTCAAAGAAAAAATCTAGCACGAGCAGCTTGATATCAGCTCTCGAAAAGGTACTCAGTTTTTCTCTGGTGAAAGCTCATTTCATCCTACAAATGTGTGCACACATGCATGCATCTACAGATAAACACAAAAAAAGGAATTTTTTCTCCCTTTTCTCTATCTGCACTCCTGTTAGCCTTTCTATTTCAAGTACTCTTCTGATTCTACACTTATTGCTAAAACTGCTACTCTCAACCTGTCTCCTTCCTCTGCTCTCTCTAGTCTTTCTTCTTTCTAATTTTTCCATGCTACCAGCAGAAAAAACACAGTTTCATCTCAAGTGAATGAATGAAGTCGGCAATGTGTGCTGCTGCTGATATTATATGAGTGACTATACGTCGATGATGATGTCGATGCTGGTTGTGATCTCGCCCTGCCTTGTCTAAAATTTGCTGCTCTGTTTCCTTCTCTGCCTGTGTAGATCTTTCCCATTGATAAAACTATTTCTCTCTTTCTCTGTATTATATTTTACTTTATTTTCTGTTTTTCTACTTATCTCTTTCTGCCAACTTCCTACATGTGTGTGCACGTTCAAAACGTAGCAATTTTCTTGGGTCCGAGTGAAGAATGCGGAGAAAAAAAAAGATGAACGTGGCATGCACGTGTGCTGCTTTCTCTTTGCTCCTGTTGTTGTACTGCTACTTTCTCTTCGACTACTGCAGACTGCTCTTCTGTTGCGAATGTGCTTTCCATCTGAGAAAACTGTCGGAAGGAAGAAAAAATTGTCGACATCAAGTTTAATCTTACGAGAGTTCTCTTTTCGTTTGATATACTCGGTTTTTTCTTTCTCCTGCTCCAGAATTCACATTAGCACACTTTACTATTGTACATAAACAGTTATGCCTACATACGGAGGGGAAAGGAGTGAGAAAAAAGGAACCTTAGTATTATTCCTAATTCCTACACAATTTTTCTACCTATCTAATACCCAACGATTTTACCCATCTCTCTCTGCTCCTACCTCAAATTTTCTCTGCTGAATTTACCCACGATTTACTTAACTTCCGCTGTGCTGGGTTGTTTCCTTGCTAGAAAAATTTATACTCAACATTTACTTCATGACATGGTAGTAGATTAAGCATTAACAAAGAAATGAAAGGGAGAGAAGAGAAAATAGGAAAATACATACAGAAAAATTGCTCACGAGTAAGAAATTTGATTACTTTATTCGACTACACACTCTATAATCTTATTATCTAGTAGAAAGGCTTTATCTCTCTAAATTTACACTTGCGCTCTCTCGGTATCCAGACAGGAATACGAGGGGGAATGTTGTTTTAAAAATAGGAGCCACTACTATATATAGCAGACAATGGAACAACATCCTTTTTTCCACTGTTCTCTGATTTCAACTGTACTATGTTTTTAATGTACGACTTATTTATATCCCGAAACGGATAATAATAATATGATGATACATAAGTAATCGTAACTTGCAAATGCGCATATTCATAAAAGCAAGGAATGAACTAAGGATATGTGTCCGTTGGGGTCTAATAGGAAGCAGTGAAAAATGTGCGAATGAGCCAAGTGGGATACAGAAAGAAAAAATGAAAAGTAAATTTGTTTGCGAAGGTAATTATTCTAAAAGAGAAAATAAAATGAGATTTTTTCGTAATGTTCAATGTAATTTTGCTCCAACTAAAATAGGAAAGTATTTTATTATTGTGTTTGTGTCAGAAGATGTTGATTAGGAGTTGGTGAACTACGTACACATTTATAAATTCCCTCTTGTCAAATATTTATCTTTTTTCCTCTCTCAATTTTTAACTAGATTACATGGGCGTAACTGACTAGCAACAGTGCTCTCAATACATTTTTCATGAATGTTGCTGATGAAAGAGGTGTGCAGAAAATGAGAAAAAATGGCAGGTGTTGTTAAAATGGTTGTGTCCAGTATTCGTTTTTCTAAAAACAAAGCATCGTAAAATGTTGAGGCAATATAGTAGTTCTAGTTACATTGTACAGTAATATAAGACGAAAGTAGAGTATGGTTGATTGAGAGTCTGACATACACAATCCTGAGTTTTTGATGATGAAATATAACAATAAGTTTTGAGTATTGACAATGATGCACTTACAAACAAATGAACTACTACATTTTACTCATGTGGATTGTTATTAGATTACATTTTACTACTTTTTCGTGTACTAACAAACGTATTTTCTTTCTTTTTCTGATAGATTTATGATTAGTTAACGTAAGAAAGAGAATAAAAAGATTGCAGAGCTGGCTTTGCAATATGTATTTTCTAATTGGATGGGATAGCTGAGAAAAACATATTTTATCGTTGTCTAATATTTAAAATTATTAATAAAACCCAACTAAACCATAAACAAAAAGGTCTAGACTCGAAACATTCTCTGTTATTTTGAGGATGAATAGTGTTGGGGCATTCCGATACTTGAAGTAATAATTTACTTGTAATGATAGTATAGGTTTAAATTTCGAGGCTTGTAACAATCCAACCTTGTTATATCCTCGTTGTTGTTGATCAATATGAATTTTTGACTCAATCGAGAATAAAACTGTCTGAAAACGTAATACCTAAATGCTATACATTTCAAATTTACTTTACTACAAAATGAAGTTTAGTTAGGATTTTAAGTTTTTAAGAAACTGTATGTAAAAACCTTTGCAATGCGCGACCACGTGACGTTCAAAATGACGTTCAATGAATGGGCCAGGCTTCAAATCTGACAAAAAAAGGAATGTGCTAAGTTAGCTTAGTAAGAGTTAACAGGAGAACTCCTGAGATAAATTTTCATGACTTGATAAGGCTAAAAAGTTGTACTACAGTCAGTTTTTAAATATGGTGATCCTTATAGTTCCATGCTACTCAACACGAATATAAAAATAAGGAATATTAATACAGATGCATTTACCAGCAATGTAAAAACGCCTAAATTTGGTTTTTCCTTGAGCCTATATTTATACTTCATTTTGAGTAAAATATTACAGAAAATTCTAGGTTTTCTGTATAATAATTACCCATTATTCTCGTGTTTATCTGATGGTTAATGAATCGTCATAAAGTATTTTTAATGAGCGTTGATTGTTAGTATTCACTCAAAACCTAGTTTTGAGTGGATCTTTCCGGTTTGTGGATACTCCACTTTAATGTAAGTAATTACTAATACATGATGCATTAAAAATCTTGCGTTTGTAATGGTTTACTAGCGTAGTAAGGATAAAATTACATGTTGTATGACGTACTGCGTACTACTCTATAATAATAATGTTGTAAAATTACGAATGCACACTATATTGTACATCCATCATTTTTACAAATTACAATGTTATTATTATGATATATACACATTCAACCTAATTAATGATATTCGATAAATAACTTATAATTGTATGTTATTACTCACACTTTGCGAGTGCAAAACTTGATAATTATACAGATGATAATGATATATTATTGTATAAAATACATGAATTTACTGTACTTAAAAAAGTGAAAACTTGTTCAGAATATCTAAGTGTTTCCCCATTTTCATTTCAGTCATTTCTTCCAACTTTCATGCTCCTATAATATATCACAAAATTTTCAGAATACTAAACCGCTTCCTAATACGGACGACGTACCTTTTTTAGAAGGGAAAGAAAAAGCCATTGACACGATAAATCTTTCTGCAATGACTCTTACCCTCTTGAACTACAACATTGTAGCATTATGTTTCATCTACTGAATTTAGTTTACATGTTCATCATTCTTGGAACCTTCGTATCTTAAAAAAGCAAAGAAAACATTTTGCCATACGTACTTTCACCTCATTTATTACAACGCTGTTTGGCACCTTGTGCACGGGTGGAACCAGTGGCAGGTAGGTTTCACTTTATAATTCATATCATCTGAAGCCACCACCACCATCACCACGCTCGTCTTTTTCATCTTCAATCTTCATCACCACTTGCGAAACCACGTGAATGCCATCATCAAGAGGCACGATCACTGTTATTAAGCAGAGTTTTTAGAAAGCCTCCATCACACACGCACCCACCCATTCAAAAAGTGCCAAGTGCTTTCCCCTTCATTCATCCCTCTATCTATCTGCCTGCACCACTCAATACTCCCATTCTCTCAGCTCTTCTGCGTCTCTAATTTACATTCAATACCATACCTGTAACATCATCATCGTCAATAATTCCATCGCTGATGCCGCATTTCACATCCCCAGACCAAAATCACATATTTTCAAATGACATGCTTGTGTCAGGTCTTATATCCCTTAAAATCACAAGCCACGACCAATAACAATAATAAACCCAGGCAGTTCACTACCAATCATGCAAATCCTACGTAATAATATTGAGCGGTTCAATAGGATAAAGAAAAGGGAAATTATGTGTTATTTTTTGATTTTGCTCATTTGTGCCACCCCTTCTTCCCCAGTCGCAGTCTATAATTTCCCATCATTTAACATGCGTGTTTCATTATAAGCACCAATAATTTAATCCGTAATGTAAGCCGTTTTCCCCCTACCCGATTCCCATTCCCAGTGCAATGCGATTAAAATAATGCTGAGTGTCGGCTGACTTTCATAATATTGCTTGTAGCACTGCATTTGAGAAAAGGTGTAATCATATGCAATTAAAGCCTAATTAACATTCCATCAGCAGCGACGGCAAGGAGAGGAACAAGACGGAGCGCTTTGTATTTAAGAGGGTATAACGACGATGTTGATAATGTCGAGTGTTGTCTATACGCTCCACACAGAAGGATGGAAAGTGTGCAGTGTAGAAAAAGCCCTTGAAAAACTTTTCCCCTCTTTGTGTGCTTCCTTTTCTCTTCTTTGTATATAATTTTAAGAGAGCAAATAAGCCCAACACTCCTCGACACTGGTGTTGTTGAAAGCTCGTTTTACTTTTTCTCCTCCTTCAGGGCTCCCATTATCCTTTCTTTTATAATCACTTTTGAGTAGCAGCACCTACACCTACCCTGTAACAACAAGGAGCTAAAGTTGTAGTCGAATAATGTGTTGTGTGTGGTGTTCATAGTGGAAATGTTTATGAGTCTCTCGTTTATATTGCATTTCTGCCGCTGGTGTATAGGTGGCTGGTAGAATCGACTCACACATTTAGTTTCATTAACACAGTAGAAGCGATGAGCTTTGCTCACGTTTTGTTTAAGTTTTGCATTTTGTTCAAAAGTTGATGATGATCATGATGAAAAGAAAATGTGCTGGTGGTGATCGTCTATATAAATGTGGAAATGTTGCCTCCTGCAAGTGCACACACATCTCTTCCATTATTACATTACCAACCAACTCTCGCATAATCTATACCTAACACTTTTAATAAGCTTCTTTTGTGAAAAGAGAGAGAAGAATCAATCTAGAAATGGGAAAGTCTCCAGGGACTTTGCACTCACTCTCTTGCGCTTTCTCTCCAGCTTATTTTTTGTTCACCTTTTCTTTCGTCAAATTTTAATCTATCGACACAGTAGCAGCCTATACTAGTTTCAAAGGCTTTCCCATTCGCATGTACACAACAGCATGTATTGCTACAAGCGGCTTTCATTTATACACAGACACACGCGTGTGTCTGTGTGGATGATCTCGAAGACTATATGATGTGCTTTAGTGGGTTTCGTAAATCCTAAGTTTTATGGGAATGAAAGCAGAAAAAGGTATGTTTTTGGTAGAGGTAATGGGAATGCAGTGTGTGTGATGGTGAGTAGTGATAATATAAAATATAATGATTACGACGACTAAAGTACAATGATGATAGGCATGATGATCATGATGAAGGAGCATTTCCTGAGTAAATATTGCCCAAAATATGTATACTTCAGAGTTGTGTAGGTATAATTTTATACAGACTGGTGATGGTGGTGGTAATGGGTTCGTGTATATTTGTTCGCACTCGAGCGCAGAGGAGAAAGTACACGAAGTGCTTTTAATTTGATTACCTGATTGTCCCTGATGGTAGTGGAGTGATGACGAGGATGATGAAAGGCGAAGAAAAAAAAGCAAATAATATTATGTGGATGATGTAGGTAGATGACCAAAAAACTGACTTTCCTTGTTTCAACATAATTTGACTTACACGTTTTCACAAATAATGCATGTCGGAATCTCTTTTATCACGAGGAAAGGCACTTGACTCGACTCATTTTGCTGGGGTATCCTGAAACTCATATGGAATTAGACAACCTGGGCATACTTATGTCAACAAAACGCATCTCATCTTCACATTTTTAGATAACAGAGTGAAGCTAAACGTTTAAAAATAAACGAGCGCTTTCACCGGTACGTCATTTATAATACACTGGGATGTGGTTGCTCCAGGCTTTTCGCTTCTGTCCCGATTGTATTGTGGCAAGGATGCATAAAATATGTTCCATTACATTAGCACAACCAACTCAACTTGAGCATTTGAAAGCAACCACTATTGTCTTGTAAACAATCTCATATAAATACACAACGAAAATTAGCTAAAATTATGAAATACTTTATTGTTTACACACACTTGGGACTGGAACAACCCACGCAATTATTACAACCAAGGAGAGCCCTAAACTCCATCAGCTTACAGAAACGCCATTAATTTTGGAATAGCTTACTGTAATATTATTATGATAATGATGTTCGTGCTTTTGCAGAATTTCCACTACTATTATGACTGTTATTATGATTAGTAGAATGTTGACTGTTCTAATAACGTGTGTGGCATTGGCATAGTAGAGTTGAACGAACACATTCTGAGTTTTTTTAGTATACTTTATTCAACTCTGCAACATTTGCAGCAAACGGACGATAAATGCATGCATAGTTTCACAAGTAATTGTTATTGCCTCGCTGTTATTATTGCAACTTGTAACAACTCGGACAGCAGCAGCGATTATTATTATGACGATTACACTTAAAATTGTACCATTCCCAGACTCAATATTCTACATGCATTTTCACTTTGCTCCGTCATTTCGAATTCCTCAAACAAAGGCTTTTTGCACAATATGCTTACATTTCCATCATTACCATTATTGTGCATAAGTGGAAAAATCGTGCACTGAAATATTTTGTGTTTGGTAATCAGCAAAGCTGCTATTGCAATATTTTATTGAAACAATGGCTAATCTATGAATAGTCCATACAAATATATGTACTCACGTTAATTGGAGCAATATTAAATACTCATAGCTGCATTATTATTTTCGGACTGTACCTGTACAAAAGACACATTATAAGTGTAACAAATAGTACCAAATGTAATTTTAAGCTGCATCCTTATGAAAAGTTAAAGCATGTAATCACACGTAGCCGTATTTGGTCTAGACACAAATCCGGTAGCTGTAAGAATTTAATTGCTCTTGACAAGGCAATTTCTGTAATTTAATATTAAATTGATTCCAGGTCTTACACAAACTGTCGTGTATTACCTATGCCAATGCCAATTGTACGACAACGTTCGAGGAGTAAAAAGTTTCGTGTGACTTGTAGAGTTATCTGCAATATTATGCTAAGTTTCTGATGGTGTCAAAAATGTCGTCAAAATATGAATGCCTGTCCAAGTGTCCACCTACTACTCTTATTCGAATTCTATGTACATGAATTCATAAAATCTCATTTGACAACACTAACAGCAGGGAAGTGTGGGAAAATATAAATCAAAATGAATGGTTTTTGTGAGAATTTCTCAGTCGGTGGGGAACGGATATTATTAATGGCCGATGATAATAAAATGTTATTATATTGTTACCACTGTGCGTCTATTGAATTCAGGTCCATTCATTGAATGCCATCCAATTTTTTTTTGCTCTCCGATTCCCACGTGTCTTCTGGTACTATAATATTCCCATTCTTCGATCCACCCACGCAGATACATCAGCATAATGCATGTGCCATCTCTCAATAATATCAATGATCCCACAGTATTGGGCTCTGGAAAGTAGCTTGCATCATCATCGCCTAGTCGTGCAACATGCCCTTATCACTCACCTACTCCCTCATGGCTGACGCTAGGATACCTTTTTTGTGTGACTCCAGGAAGTGAAAAAAGATCACAAAAACCATGTGCAACCACCTAAAACGTATATACCTACTCATGATTCATATTGCATCATACAATATCCAACGTCGATGATTCATTTTCTATTCTGTCTCCGTCACATACAGAAAACCGGAAGTTGTGCTTACGCATCCGTAAGCCTGATTACTTTCACTCTAAATCATTTATTTGTGGACTTACCGGAATCTATGAAATGCAGGTAAAAGTATACCAAACGTGATACAACGTGGAAATAAATTATGCATATGTTTTTCATGAACGCAGGAGAGCATCACGGTTGGCTGCTGCTTCTTTTGAATTCCAGAGCATAAACAACCTAACAGTATCACCAGTAGAAATCCCAACTAGTCACTACTCACTATATACTGTATGCTGTCATCGTTGGTTCAAGAAGACTGGCTTTTACTATTGCATTGCATCATCATGACGGGTCTTACAAAGTACCAGTATTGCATAATATTTGTTTAGCATCGTTCCCGTTGCCAGTCTTCCAAAATATGAGAATGTCTTTTTCATATCGAATACATTGTTTCCTCTTTCACTTTCTTGAGTACAGAGCAGCAACATGAGACACCGTACCGGCCAGTCAGTGTGTTATTGTTCTCTATAGAGAAATCCTTGCTTGTGTATCAAAAAGAGTGAGTGAAAGAGCTTTAGAGTAGGAGTAGCAGAAGTCTGTGTAAAACTAATCATCATTTATCACTTGTCATGAGAGGAAACGAGTTTTTGGGGAAAAGCATCCATTTTGCCTGGCAATGAATGGAGGGAACAACAACACGAGGGAAACTCTAGCGTGCCTATATTTCTTTCGCTACTTTTCTTGCCATTTTCCACCCACCACCACAATCATCAGTAGCAGACTAACTATGCACATTCACGACTTTTAGCTCTTCTTCAAGCTCTCGACTCTGTTTAAAGCAAAGCGACACGAGAGAGCTAACACATTCAAAGAAAGGGACACATTCCTTTACTTGGAAAATTATGGTATGCATGCTTTTGCTTTTATGTCTCTAACTAGCAATATAGAATAATTTGAGCTTTGCACAGCCCAAGTGTGTAATGCATTTGCAGTGGGGAAGAAATAAGCGCGCAAAGTTCTGCTGATTGCAGATCCAGAGAAACCGAGATGAGCCAAAATAACAAGGTCCTTGGAAAAGGCCCCACTGCTCCTCCTCAAACATAGTTTGCCATAAAATTGTGACATTGACTTTATCCTCAGGACGAACGAGATGGATGCTGCTGCTTCATTCCTAAATATTTTTTTTTCAAATTCAAAACTATAGCTTGAAAAAAACTAGTCGAAAAATTGCAGATTTCGTGCATAGCGACATCATCAAAAGCAAATGGCCACATAAGTACCAGGATGCAAGAACGTTTCTGTGAGAAAGCAACCAAGCCGTGGTAATGCTTTCTTCCCACTTTCACTTGCTCTTTTTGCTCTGTGGCGTTGGTGGGTGATGAAAAAATGTAGTAACCAATTTTTTCAGACGTTATATGTTATAGCGTACACATGTATTCCTTTACAACGAGGATCACTTTACACATGGTACAATATGCAAAAGTAAGTATTTCTTGCAAAATTTTCTCAATTTGATATGCATGTATGTATATAAAATGCATAAAAGAGGACTCGGCAACTGTTCTAATAAATATCACGTAAGTTATCGTCATCATCATCGTATTCATCGTCTCTGAAACTAACACCACGTCGACTGCACACAAAACCGTACTAGCATGACCATCACCACTAGAACCGCCGCATCGTCTCGTGTGTAGTCATCATCATGTCCTATAGATACCCCCACCACCAAGATTTAATGCATTATTATATTACATGCGAATATAGAACTTTTTTTTATTTTATTTCTCGGACGGACGGAACCCGGCTATGTAGCTTTCCTTTAGAGCTTACTCAAATGTACATTTTAACGAAAGTAGTATTATAGAGGCATCATGCAAGAGAGAAGAAAGCGACAAGAAAAAAAAATAAGAGAAATAAATTCTTAAAGCTTAACATTTTTTTCTCTCGCTTTCTCATCGTCTCTTCCATTTCGTCGGTAAGTACAAAGGACAATCGGGCGGCGAACAAGACTAAGAAAAGTGCTCTCATCATCCGTTTTATTGTGTGCCGCACTGCAACCACTCCATACCACTGTTCACCCGTTCACACTGGATAATTGCGGGGAAGTTCAAGGGGAGGCAAAGGAAAAAAGCATGTAATTTTGCCATTTATTGGGCGGCCATTTATTTCGCCTTTTTTCGAATGGAATTGATTGCCCAACTTCTTTCTTTACAAGGTTAAGAAGGGGAAAATGAAAGGATGCTTTGCTACACGCTGTCTTTTAAGGATCTGCAAAGTAAGTGATGACCATTATGCCACTTTTACGATATTATGGAGAAAGTTACCAAGTGTCGCAAAATGCCCCGCTTCCCACGCCATTTATTTCTTCATTTCTTTTAACGATTTTCATTTGTTCTCGCCTCAATCTTCTTACGAATATGAATAGATGGGAGTGCATATGAAATCAACTTTTGTACTTGGGTAAGTTTGGTTGGCTTCACAGTTTTGTGATAACTGCTACATGATGCTGACTCACCCTTCAATCTTTTCAATCTTCTTTTGTCGTGATAATACAGTAAGCGTTAATTAAAACCGATTTGCAAAGATAAAATCACGAGTGCTCCACGTCATCGGTGTTTTGTACTAATTGGATTTTGCATCTTGATGACTACGAATTACCGTGTGCAAAATTATTTCAACCTTTTCATAACGCTGCTTTTGATTGTGGAAGACGGTTGGAGCACTATTATTGGTGTTGGAGGGGTGGCTTGTGACAGCTTGTGGGTGTAAATAACGTCGATTTGGGGAAAGTGGCTGTAGTTGCTTATGTAATACTAATTTATGAACGGGTTCTGATAAGGCTGATTTGAAAGAAGAACAGGCACCAGCACCATATAAGCAAAGGAGAAGAAATTGATTGGAGAAGTCAAGCGGAATGAGTTTTGAAGGGAAATAAGAGGAAATTCCGGAAATGGAGAGATGTAATCGGAGATTTCATGTGTAAAGGTAGTTTGTACACACACGTTGGACCTGCAACCTAACCAAGCAAATAAAGAAAAAAAGTAGGAGAAACGCGAAAAGGCTCGTATTTTATAGCAAGATACAAATAAGACATGAAGGAACACACATATTACCGGTGGTATGGTGCAAACTACGGTTGCTTGAAATTCGAAGTTTTTATCTTCGAGCATTTATGCAGAAATATTGACGTAGGAATGCATACAAATACTTTTTACTGAATTGGACTAGATTTTTTATTGAAGCCGGTTGAACCGAGGACAATGACGACAAGACTTGGCGATGCGTGAAAAAATGTGTAGGTAGGAAAAATACCCTACTTCCTCTCTAGTAGACGTGAGACTTACAACATGCAAACAAAGTCAATAGAGTAGCTGGAAAAAATCTTCAATTTTCTTTCTATAACCAGGTTAGCTAAGCAGGCATGTTCGTAAGATGCTCTTTGCACTGTGCATTATACACTTTATCTGCCAACAGCCAGCTAAAAATTGACGAATGACAAGTAACAACAGTATTTAAAGGAGGTGGACCGATTCACAAGAAAATTCGGAAAATTGTGAAAGCAGTGGGAAAATTGTATCTACCAGTGTATTTTTCTTTGCAGTCTAGGGAAAAACACCAGGTTAAAAATAAAAACATTTTACCGTTCGGTGGGGTGTTTACTTAAGGATTTGGATGTCAGCACCTTTCTTCTCTCTCTCTCTGTCTCTCTCGGTCTCCTCTCAATATCAGCCAGTCAGTCTGATTCAGTGTGAGTGAAGCGTTTTATTTCCTTTTGTTTGTCCACTTTTCCTTTTAATCCCCGTGTGATTGGAACTAAAGAAAGTAGTAAAAGTAGTAGAGAAAGTGATGTGGTGACGGTGAAGTTTCGTATCAGCCTACCTAGGAATTTACCACTCAAGCCGTTACACTACCGTCACCAGCCAAGCACTGCCATATCGAAGTGGATTTCATTTTCATTGACTTTTTATTGACTTAAGTAGCTTCTCCTCCTTTTTGACAGTTTTATATGTTAAGATTCTTTTACATACTCGTATTTCTAACTTTATATAGGTAAACCTGTCTACAAACTAAACAAAGCCTCGCGTCCATTACCTTATGAAAATTCTAAAGCCTTCCCTTTTAAAATTTTTATTGAATAGTTGTCAGTTTTTCGAGAAGCATGTCACGTACATAAGTAAATTGAAAAGCGTCACCTTAACTTTCTCTTTGCATTTCAAATATTTTTTCTCCTATTCAAATGCACCTTCCCGTCGCTCGTATAATTACAAGCCGTAGTTGGAGCAGACACAGGAGAAAAAGGGTAAACACAACTTGGAGAAAGACAAATAAAACTTTGTTTTCCGAGTTGGTGAAAGTGAAATCGATAAAATGAAACTATAAAAGCCTAACTGTGCTTATTATACAGTATATCATAAGTAAACAAAAAGAAGAATCAATCCTTCTGTCAAATTTATAGGCATGACATGTCAGAAGAGAAGAAATAAAAAACGATATAAACGCATGCTCGTTTCAAATATACATAGAAGTTTGCTTGAAAGTGAGCGCTTTTTCATAGTATTTTCATAATAGTTTCGAGGCAAGCTTGATAGCTTTAAATGCCTGAGTTAATTAGGCTGAGAAATGATGAAAAGATAGTAAAAGCCATCAATAAATTATTAAATTAAACCTTTCTTCTTAAATCTTGATATTAAAGAAAATGTAAGTGGTTCCTTGTACTGGGAAATGGGATAAAAGTAAACTTTATTCAACAATCGCTTATGAGTTTTCAATTTACTTTGTTTACGTCGATTGGCATGAAAAGTATCAGTACTACTATCATTTTCCGTTTTTGAATTCTCAAACTCATTCATGGAATAATAAATGTACCAGTTTTCTAATTTGTGCTTACAATGGTATTTCATGAAAGCGGTTCTAAAGCTGATATTGACTTACCTATGTATATAGTATTCGTCCTTGCAATGGCCCACTATACTAGTTAACGGGACATTTTGGTGTCAGGCTTATCTTCAAGGGGTATGAGGAGTAGATCATTTATTTTTGTCAAAACAACATCACGCCTGTTTTCTTGTATCATGATTTATATTCTGTCATCGTCACCAGAACATAAAAACAAGGATTTTTACATTCCCGGTGATGAGCTCTCACCCTACCTACAATACTCTAGACTTTCTTCATGTATTCGTTCCAATTTCCAAATTTTCAACGTAATTTCAGAACGTGCACTTCTGCTTTCGATATTCGACTTTATCAATTTGATCAGAGACTCTTTATTTTGTCCTTTCTGGCAATTCTCTCTTCACTATTAAATATCACACCAGCTTTAAAGCAACTTTTTAAGGTATTTTGGTAGATACGAAGAGTAAATGCATGCAGTATGGCAAAAAGTAATGACACTTGTACTTTTCCCTTCCTCATCCAATGACATGAAATGAATTTTCTTATGTGCTAATGCACTTACTTTTCTACTCCCTGAGTCAATTACAAAAGCAGCAGATCAAAGTAAAAGAAGACAACGAACGTTTTCCCTTTTCGATACGTTTCTTCTCCAGTCATAATGAATTCAGTACTGCCTCTGCCACTCACAATTTCCAATTCCTTTTCATCTTTTGGAAATAAATCATCCAGATCACAAGGGGAAGAAGAGAGAAAATTCCTATACATTGGGGATGGTAGAACACACGTGGTGGTTTGGTGTTTCAGAAAATCATTACTACGACAGATTCTTGCAATTCATTTGTATATATATTTTAATCCGAACAGTTGGTAAGTCTGTTCGGTGTTCCTGCCAATTTATTTTTCGCCCAAACTGCTCAAATAAAATTCAAAAACTTTAAACGCTGGAAATTGACTTCGTTTTAAAACTTTCTGGTAAGGTGATGCGGCATATTGCAAATTTCATTTACTATATTATAGGACAGGTTGAGAACACATTCTTTACCATGTTACAAAAACAACTCCACTTCAAAGACATTTTGTTGCAACTTTGCAACAATATGTTCTAGAAGATGAAATCGTATTTATTTTCTCGTTTTCTGCTACTATCAAGTTCCGGGCTGCTGGAAATGGACTGATGATACCCGCTCCATACAAAATAAACGGAATGAAATCAAAGAAAGATCAATATTTTACCATCATTATCAAAACGTCTCTTTACTACCAGTATTGTAGTACCTCCGGCAAAAGCGAGGTAGAAATGCCATACTTAAGTTACAAACCCTATGTCAAATGAGTGGGCAGGTATCTGAAATTGTCGACAATAAATAACCCAATTTATTTTTATCATCGTGCCATCTACAATGCTATGTCTTCTTGGGAAATCCCAATGCCATACTGGCACTACCTGAATTCAGAAGACCGGGAGGTTTATATGAACTCCTAGTTTCATTCAGGCAGTAGGCGTTACATGTGACACACTATAGTGTGTGTGCATTGGCTGTAATCTAATACCAGTAATACCGAATACATGATTATACCATCACAATCAATGGGAGAAAGGCAGAAGGAAAGTGAGAGAGCAAATGGAAATCGGACACCCGTATATTACCGTCACCGTTAATTGCTACCTCCAGGACATTATGGCAAAGTGAAACAACATCATCATCAACGACAGAAGCATGATCATCGAGGAACCCAACATGGATTTAGGTTAGATTGTTTGATTCAGAGAAAACTTTACATTATGTCTTCTAACATTTGGGATCGATATAATCACATACAGCTAGACTTACATTTGCGCGTTCCTCCCAAACGAAACAGTAATGAAAGGCATAACCATTCTATAACTGCACATTATTCACACTACATTGCTTCCCCATTCTGTTTTATTGTTTCACGTAGACGTTCACCTGACATGTGCCTACAGACACTCGGCAAGTATAAGTCAATTGACATTGAAGAAGTCATCTACTTTCACCTTTCAACAATATCACTACCAACGGCCCTGTTCGATCACCCCAGAGGACTAGCTTGGTGCTGAATTACTGAGTGGTTAATGGCACCACTACTGGCTGAAAAAGGGATAAAAATTACAGCATTCTTTATATGTACATACTTTATAATATAATCACTGGATTAAAAAAGATTGGAAAACAGTTCTCTCTGGAAATCTGGAACTATAGGACGAAACCCTTTATGGTATATAGTATAACATGTCTTGTCACATCCTTTCTGATTGAGTAGTTTCCCTTTCTTTTGTTTCTTTAGATTACATTTTTCGACTTTCCTTTCATAACACTGATAACAGAGTACATATATTTTGAGGACAAAAAGTGACAATGTTGCACTTTCCAATTCCACCTTTTTATGACCTTCCTGTCTCGGTATCCCAGTACTCCCAGAAAGTGTTCACTGTCCCGTGTGGTGGTGGTGGGAATGAATTTTAAATGAACTACTGCCTCTTTTCTATTTGCGCAGCAAACGTATTGCGATTGTGACGATTGCAGTGACCTTGATTGCTTTCACCTCATTCAATTCAACCGATTCCATCAACGACAACGGCATCAATAAGAGAGTAAATCCCAGATGGACAGATACAGATAAAATGGGGGTAATCTGAGCATGTACAACAAGAACGGACAGGCAACTACTCATACCAAAAGGCTTGTCTATGTTTGCAGAACGAGGATAGGGACATGAACATGACAAGACACGCAAACGCTATTCTATTAGCAGAAATAACCAGAAATTGGTAACGTTCCATGTTCCATGTATTATGCCGTCCTACGTCCTACTAACAATGTGAGCCATTAACTTATTTAGACAGTGGATTTTATGCGCTTATTAAGGTATCATCTCAAGTGATTTAAATTTGGCATGCCATATCGGTAATGGACTTCGTATGTAATTGCCATTATCGTTTCTAAACGAAGTGGCCCTATTAAATTTGCACTGAAAGGCAATTATATTGCTAGAGAGAAGCGTTTCCTCCATACCACATGACACGACAATACACTTTAGAGTTTCTCAGTACTCCAAATTCCCTATTCATCTGTATTGCATACATGTAGCCTCTCACTTGAAGTTAGTAAAGGAAGACTAACCACAGTAATAATTCGTGGAATTCCAAACCATTTCATAGTACACACAAATAATTGCTTTTGAATTGAATAGGCGAAATATATTTTCGAATTTTAATTTCTAGAACTAGTCGGTTTATAGTGTATTCCCTATCGTAGGCACTGCATGAATACTGCACGTCTTTCTCGGTCTATATTCTCAAAAGGGATTTGCTTGCCCTTGTGTCACAAACTTTTACAGTCTTGTAATAATGTCGCAATAAAAGTATAAATCTAATTTGTCATAGTCCGACACGGCTTTGTCCATCAGATAATCAGATTGCAAAATACTTTTCATTCAACGACGAGTTCACTGCCCCTATAATGCTTATATGATTTACGATCCAGGTTTTGGCTTTATTATATAGAGTACGGATTTTATTATTACAAAAAAAATATGTCGAAAACATTTCGGGAAATCGTAATTTGAGACATAATATCCACGAATTTGCTTGCTTTGCTATGAGAAATCCATCTAGTCAGTGTCATGGTATGGATTTCAGAGAATAAAGAAAGTGGCAGACGTAGCAGATGTGGATTTGAGCTTTACTGAAAGGCAAAACAGCTAGATTGATAATGATAATAGGCCAAATCCCAAATCCATGCTCCATGAACAACGTCGTTTGTTTCGTGTTGTACGCAACGGGTAGCTCCTCGTGATACGTAGAAAAGAGCAGCTGCAGTTGGTTCTGTTTCATCCCTCATCCATCCATCAGTTTCAGCATAACATCAGAATTTCCAGAATAATGGATTGCATTTTTAAGAAAGCAGATTTACTAAGAAACCTTATAGGCAAATAGAACCACAAGATTCTTGAAATTAAGACCAAGACCTTCTCCTTGTTTTAAAAAATGGTAAAAACGAGATTAATAAAATGAATCGACAAATTAGATTCAGGATACAGATTTTCAAGTTCAAGCTCATAGTTTGTTATGCCATCTCACCTCTGTATGAAAAAGATCATCGGAAAGTGCTCTAAACGACTTCATAAGGTATGGAAACGGTATAGTTCAAATAATCCATCGTATTTGCTTTGTATTCTCATCGCTGGGATTAATGCTGTAGACTTCTACTTGTACCTCCAAGTCTTTGTATTATGGATATATGTACATGGCTGTACTGGTGAAAGCTGGAACCGAGAACAAAAATCCCAGTCGCCAGTAATTTTTGTTTATTTTTCCAAAGAAGTAAGCCATTCCCTTGGGCATTTGCAAATTGATAAGATGATCAAATCAGA
Organism: Willowsia nigromaculata; assembly: GCA_034700605.1. Lineage (NCBI taxonomy): Eukaryota > Metazoa > Arthropoda > Collembola > Entomobryomorpha > Entomobryidae > Willowsia > Willowsia nigromaculata. The sequence continues at coordinate 32,084 of JAQIXX010000440.1, read as the reverse complement.
AATAGGCTCACTGATGTCGTAATAGCAGCCGTATGAGTAAAATGGAAGAGGATGGAACAAAGTAGGATGGGAAAACTAACATCGTGAGTTGGAGACCTCCAGTCTATTCTCATTTTCGTAAATCTCAGAAGACAAAGCAGAGTCGCTGAGAAAATTTTGTACAAAGGTGAAAATGGTTTATAAACTTATTGTAAAGCACGGTCTTATTACGAGTTATTGAGCGAGCATATTTCGTATCAAGGAATTTTTTGTTTTGTTCATTCACTCATCCTCTTCTTTGTCGTCAGTCATCCATGCTCATCATGGAAATACGCTTCATGCTCCGATTATTATTCCGAGAACACCCCTGTTCGCCTGTTATGATTGAGAGTTCTAGTAGCAACATGAACGAAAATGAATACTGCGCATTGTTATTGTCAAATTGTATGAAACACTGTACGAAAACTATAACTTCACAAAGGGACACTCATTTTTTCGTGAAAATGTTGATATAGGAAGTTAACCAAGTGAAAGATCGTTTATACCTGCGACTTTCCCCTGCTGATAATTCTGTTCATCTCAAGCTGAGCTCAATTATGGGCGTTCTTTACCATTTTCATTGGAATTTTCGCTACTGAACGGGAACAAAGCCAAAACCAGGAAAGGTGAAATGTGGGAAACTTCTACCCTACCCCATAACATCCAGGCGAATTTTTCAGCTTTCATAACATGTTCTCTTACTACTTTCCCCCAGATTTTTCGAATTATTTATGTATCTATTATTATATCAGCCATGGAGGACCACAGCGGAAACATGGCATTTTCAAGTAATTTTTTGCGGGGAAAAGACTCCAGGGAATCTCTTTGCAATCATGTTCCTGTTTCTTCCACTCTAACTTTTGCCTTTTGTTTGGGAGTAGTCGAATATTTTATACATACGCAGAGTCCGTGTGATCAAGCCGAGTAGTTGTTATTTCTGCTTTCCCCGAAATCATTACAAAACAGTGAAGCAGATTTTTAAACCTCAAGTTTTTAGAATTACTTCTACTCAGAAAGCAACAATGAGACATGCTCAAAAATGAGAAAGGGAAAGCTTATGTTTAGTCATTTAAAATGTCCTTTGTTCCATTGTCTATGAATCAGACAATTCATTTGACGTTACGCTACAGATAAGTTGGTACGGAGTCCGCTGGTTGGCTATATCTAAAATGAAAAGGTAACGGTCCAGTGGTTTTCTCCATGAGAGATTTGTATACTCAGGAGAGACAAACAGACACAAAAGAAAGTTTGCACAGATAGATTGTGGCAAAATAGAGAAACACGTAGTGAAAATATTATTCAGAGAAGTTACATATTTATTATTAAACCATCCCTACTAATCCACCATCTTCTTTTGTAATTCCAGCGTTGCCTTTTTTCTGAATCTTTCTTTTGAAGGGCTTATGTAGCTTCGAAAAGAAACAAGGATAACATGTGAAATGTGAAGGTTATGCTTGTTATTTGTTTGCTTTTTTTCTGCTTTTGGCTGAAAAAAAGTTTCAATTGCGAAATAAGTTTTAACTTGCATGCTCAAGCGATGCCACTGCCAATATTGTGTGCTTGTGACTGCTGCTTGTAAATACGGCTACTTTTAAACTACCATAAGTATACCCAATGCTTATATATCTATTTTTTTACTCTAGTACTCTAGTTGATATCATTGTAGTTTTTTAGCAGCTGTAAAGAATGCGAATGTACGTATATAAATCAAACGTAATCTAATGTAATGTTCAACTAATCTAACTTCTAGTCCTTGTTTTGTCTTTTCAACAAAACAATCCAATAATATAATTTTCTACATTTTTATAAAACAATCAGAAGACAGTTGGAAGGAGAAATACGGCAGATATAGCTGAAAAGGAAGAAATGAGGAAGGAAGCTGGAGAGCAACCTTGGAATTCTTCTTTTTCTCTAAAGAAAATATTTTTATTTTGCTGGTAGCACGTACACAGGAAAAAAGCTACAAAACAACCAACGTTATTATTATTTCTAGTTAGTTTCTCTTTAAACATTAAATACCACTGCATATATGTATCTATTTATATATATGTTGGCTAGTTGGCTTCCTTTCTTCCAATTTCATTTCACCCTACTCGAAACCATGCAACACAGCCGGTTTTAATGTATAGTAAAAGAAGAATGGATGGCCATCAGCAGACTCATTCCACCAGACACGCATCATCTTTCTTTTTACTACGGCCACCACCGTGCCACTGTACAAAAACATGTAGACCTAAAAAGCTGAAGACTAAGAATAAGAAAATATATTGGAGGCCTTTCTGGACGAAGATGAAAAACAAGAAGGAAGGGAAAAGGAATTAGTTACAAAATGTTTTATTACGAAAGAAAACTCCACAGAGATTATGCTGGCTTTTCTGGTCTTATGTAACGCACTATGTACTCTTCATTTCATAAAACACAAACCTTACCAATAATACCAGCCACCACAAGACTAGCTCCTTCTGTCTAACATGTCATCCATGCAGCCTATAGAAAAGCTGCATCTTTTCTTACTTTTACAACCAATTTTCATTTTCTCCAGTTCAAAAAAGATTATTAATATAAACTTTATTAGACGCGTAACGTTGTATGTATACGTTTGTTCAACTGGGCTGTTTTTCATCCCGCAAAATTCCAGAATATAGTATACGTGGCTGTAACTGTATAGACAAAAGCTGTCCTTTGTATTTCCCCTGTTCTACTCCCTTTCTCCGAGTAGCATGTTCTCCTCCTGATTCTTCTTTACTTGCTCGGATTTGCCAAAAATCTATTGCAACTTTCTAGTTCCTACAACTGACTATAACTTATTCTTTTTTCAAGTTTGTCTCTTCTTCAATGTTCTCTGCTGCTCATCATATGACCATTCCTTTTAAAAACTTGTAAAAGCATCACGTAGTAGTAGTCGTCAACTTACTCTCGACTTTACTGAACTGTGCTAAAAAACTTCTTTCCTAAAAAATAGAATAAATGAGTCATCTTGACTGCAGCAACTAATATAATGTATTTTTCTTCTCCCTGAAAACTCATTTTTCCTCATACTGACAACAGCAAGTATATAGAGTCGACATTAAACTTCAAAAACAAACTCTGTCGAGCTAGATGAAACCTTCTCTCTACAATGTTCTTTTGCCATTCTGATTCTCTTTCTAGGTATCTTGTTATACAATGCGTCTGTCTGTCTGTATAACTAACTACATTTTAAGTTGAAAACTTTTACTGGGAATAAATGATATAAATGTGTGTACATAACAATTTTGCACACTTTAAAACTCTACTTACTCACGCTACTTTACTCTCGGAATTAAGGCAGAAATTTTCTCCTTCTTCGTTGACTCCAGTACTGGACCGACATAATTGGAGTTTGTACATAGTGCCATCTGCAACACCAAGAGCCTCTTGTTCCGTTATACATATTCTCGTCATAGATTCAAAGAAGGGCCTTATTTTTATATTGGCTCTGAATGCTACAAAACCATAGACTACATTTACTAATGTAACGCAACTACTAATACTCTTTTTTTCTATTTTGTATAGTTCATATAGTTGGAACATGGAATAGAAATAATTAGGCTTGTTAATTATTATGAGCACATTACTTGCTCACTGCTCTGCTCGTGAAATAGGTTTAGAAAATTTCATTGTCACACTGAATATATAAAATAATTTAAGTGGTGCATTTTTAATGAGGCTCATTGTAGTGAATCGTCTAGCCTTGAAACTTTCAAAAGTAAGGCGAACAAAACGAATGCTACTTTCTCTATAAACGTGTGCATTGTAACAGTGCAAAACAATTACTTGTTGTATTTGACGGGGAAATTACTAAGCACAGAAGATGGAAAATAGAAAGTACTTTTACTTTCCAAATTGCTGTTGATCTAATTGACGGCAATTAAAAAGTGAAGTAAAACCTAGAGGAAAAGTAAGCAAACAAGTCAAGCGAAAAATGAGTAGTGGTTGCTCCCATGCTTTATATTAAGGCTTTTTCGTTCCAAGTTATATAGCTTTATTAAAACCTTGCAAATTACAAAATAACTTCTTTTCATTTATTTAATTTATTTGTTTACAAAGCTTGGCTCTTTCTTGTTATCACTAATACCATGTAAAATATGTATAGAAAATAACAACAACAGCCTACAAAAGTAAGTAGTGTTAAAATTTATACTTAGTGTTCTTAGGAAGTGCTGCCAACTACAAAGGCCAGCAAATTTAAGAAAGCATATTTACAGGGTTGTGGCACGGCATATACGACATTATTGCACAACTGCATCAAACAATATCAAGTATGAAGTATACACTTTTTTCCTCGATAAACAAAAAACAAAAGCCAACTTTACTTTGTCTAAAAAACAAATTTAACTTCAAAGGAAGTATGAAAACAATTCATTCAATTATGCCTCAAGTATAAAGCTGGTGTTTTAGACATGATCGTCATCCTTTATTTATTGTATTCATCCCAATTCTAAAAATACTCGGTACATTACTATTGTTATTTTTATGCAAGTTGTGCATTCCATTCACAGCCAAACATGATAATAATGGTAATGGTAATATAACATATAAGCAAACAAAGTAAAGCAGTTTTCCAGATTTACTCGCTTTATTTATGCACACGAGGAAAATAATAACTTTGGCCTCCGCAACCACTTTTCTACGCTTCATAGCAAAAATTTACTACATCGCCAAAACATCTTATGATGATCATCGTCGTCGTGATGTTTTTGGTGATACTAACGATGACGGAGATGAAGAAATGAAACTTCTTTTTGTGATTTTCCCCCTTTTCCCAAGGCAAGGTCACATGAGTTTTTGTCATCTCCATTTCCCTCAGCGTTGTATATATCTTTCCAGCTTATTTCCTCTGCTTTTCAAGTACATGTATAAACGACGCTGATGATTGAAGAAAACATGACCACTTGCTACTACTCCTTCCTAGCGGTACACTCAAATGTGAGTATCAAGAAAAACAGGGTACCACATGGATTTCCCTACGCTTCCGCTTCAAAGTAGATAGAAAAAAAAACAGCCAAGACGGATAATTTTTTTGTTGAAATCCCTCTAGCATTTGTGAATACTTGTTCTACACTCCTACTGCTGCTATTTACAACGGCAACTGTAGGTACTTACTACATCAATGCGATTCGTTTCTTTCTTTCCGTGGTTTCTTTTTTTTATACTTATTTCCATAAAATGCTACTCATACAGTTTATTTGTTTACAAACATTTGCTAACTCAAAATGAACAATAAAGCAGAGATGGGGAGCTATAGAGCTTATACTTGTAGAAATGGAAGAGTTTACAGACAATTTTACACTGTTCAAGGACACAAGCTTTAAAACTGATGATATGTAAGTGGAACAGTATCTTTTCCATGTATTCAATGTTGCTTTTTTCCTGAAAACGAGTTTGAAAAAACACTGACCAACATCATAACATGAAAAGAAGATACAGAAAACAACACTATTACTAGCGATTGCTATGTAGTTTAAACGGTAGAAATGTATATACTGAATAAGAAGTATATGCATAAACGTATGTGTTTTTATAATGACAGAAAAAAGAAATCAGCGAATTGCCACCAGCAGACCACCATCCCACCCAGTTTACTGTAAAACGCATTTCTTTTTTATGTACATGTGTGGTTGCATAGTATAACTTACTTTTTTAGTCTAGATAGTTTATTTAAAACACGACTTGAGGTTGAGATAAGAGGAATGAGTATACGGAGGGACTTAACCTTATGGTCTCTACACATAGTATCGTTCAAAAATGACTAACACTTTCTCCACCAACTGCATTTAATAATAATAAGAAAGTCTATTCGAAAGTAGGTTACATTTTTTGTGTTACTGATTTTTTTTCGTTGTTTTTAGCCTCTAGCCTCTAAACCTTAAAAAATAAACTGGGAAAGTAACAACAACAAAAAATATGCAAGCAAGTACGTTCAAGGCGAGTACAAAAAATCTTATGCATGACATGAATGAAACAGGGCAGGAAAGATAGCCATACGTATGAATTTGAGCTTTTTCGATCGTCTTACATTCTCCTCCTTCCCTACTCCCCAATGACTTCATTTACAGATGAAAAGGTAAGGACCTTGAGAAATAGAGGAGTAAAAATAACAGTAAAAACCCAGCTCCTCTCTCTCTCTGATTCACTCACTAGTCAAGTCACTCTCCATGAATAACTTTGTTTTGTAACTTGACCATGTCAAACTATACACTGTATATAGTCATTATGATGAGGCGAGAAAAGGAAAAAATACATGACATTGGCTCCAATTGCGACTTTTTTTGTTTTCCCTTTCGTCTTCGCCGCCTCTCACAGCGTCGTTTCTTTTGTCAGAAAACATCACAAAGTAAGAAAGAGAAAGGAAACAACTTCCTTTCTTCTTCGTCTGCTGGTATTTCTTACATCTTCTTTCCCCTGCAAGTTGGCTGGCAATGAAAAAAGTTAACTTGGATTTCACGTTCTTTAATTTCTTGGCTCACTTTTCTATCAACACGACCCAGTCGTCATTTCTATTATTATGAAGGGTGCTACCGACAGAGTCTTGCTGAGAGTTATATTACGTTTGGTAAATATATTTATGAGGAAGGATATCCAGATATTCTCTGTGTAATGCCAAACGGGACGAGACGAAGCTCGTTTTTAAAATGAAAGTCAGTAGAGAATGGATGAGATGAGAGAACCATCATTTGGTATAATAAAGAAGACAGCTGCATTGCATTGTAATCATAAAATTGCCCTTTAAGAATCATGACGTGACGACCCTGATTACTTTCTTTTTGTCGATTTATTATTATTATTGGAGCTACTGAGTGTGTATTTTTAGACACAAAAACTTTCCAAACGTTGCATTGTTTGTTGTTTAATTCCACAGAAAGATCGCATTATAGTTGTGGAAAGAAAGCAACCCTACTTGCAAAAATATATTGCTATAATAGCCTTTTTGACTGTTTTGCTACAATTCCCAGCAGTGCAGGACACACAACAAAGACACAGATTGGAACATATAATAACATTTTTTCGTATAACTTTCTCATTTATTTCTGATGATGCCCCACCACTAGAGGAGGAGAAAGTTGGCGCCTGTCGATCTTCCCAATTTTTTAAAACGAGTTGGCAGCAAAAACCTTTCTCCCTCTTGATATGGTACATGGTTGATTCTTTCCGTACTCAGCCAAGAAATTACTTATTTAGCCAAGTCATGGTATAAAATAATATCAAGATGAGTACCCTAAATGAGCTCTGGTCTGATCTGCGGGAAGGAAACAAACATTTATAAGACCTCCCCCACCCCTACCATTCCTTCCCTTTTTAAGAATGGATAGTGCAAGTTTTCTCAACGATAAATTTTTGCTTGAAACGAATTTGGTAGCAAACCCAAAGGGTCGGCTGAATCAATTTTTATCCCTACTTTCCCTTCTCCTGTTCTCCTGCTTTTTGTTCATCTGCAAAATGATTATCAAATGGAGGAAAGTCAAACGAACGTTTTTTATTCATTCTTCTGTTGGCTTGCTGTTTGGGGCTTGAGAATGAGCGAGTAAAGTATAAAATATATAATAATAGGCACAATACATTTTTATCTCTCTTTTTGTGTATTCTCAAGGTTGCACCTTTGATATTGTGAAGATGATGATGCTACCATCCACGACAAAAACTCTACGAACGAGAGAACCACAATGCCGTTTTTTGTGGATCAGTAGAGTAGTGAAGCCATAGTGTCTCTGTGGAGCTATGAAGGGTGAAGTGTGCGTTAGAAAGATAACAATTTTTGGACAAGTAGTTTTTTACTGAACACTTCTTGTCGCGTTTTAAGTGAATGTATTGTATGTGCGCGTAACACATACCAATATTAAGCTGTATAGGAAGACCTTCAAATGAAAAATGCTGGGGCGTGGTTTTTTCTTTTCTTTTCAAGCGAGAGAAGGAGAGAGAGAAAAGAAGAGAAAGTAATAAGTGAATTATTTCTTATTATTGCTGTTGTCTAGTCTTCTTCCTTCCATTTAATTGTCCATAATGTTAAGTCTCCAGACTCTGGAAAAAAAGGAAAAAAGTACTGGAGAAATGTTTGGGTAATGTGGTATAATATGCTGTTGGAGTGTAATGTTTATAGAAGTCCTCAGTAGTAGAGCTATAGCTGACATGTAAGACGCACAATAGTGGAATTTCTCCCAAAGCGAGTCGGAGCTCCCCTGTGAGCTCAACAGAACGTAAATGTCTTTCAATTGAATTTGTGACCAACATTAGCATCATCATCATGGTCGTCAACAGGACAGAGCATTGAAAATGGGCTGTATATGCATAAAGAAGGAAACACAAGTTAGATGACATCATATAAACATGCTCTATCTATGTATATAATTTTCTCTCCAATTGTACAGATACGTTACGTGTATATATGCTGAATGCTGCAAGCACTATTCGAAGGAATTTAATGGCCTTTCCAGAATCCTCTATCTATTTTTTTCATTCTCTCCAATTCCAACCGTTGGAATATCCATACTAGCCTGGTCTCTGTTTTTCACATGGTGACCTTAGCACAAATGAATAGACTTCTGGGTGGCTGAATCCCGCTGCTATCATTATTTCAACAGATTCTCCAGATTCTTTTCCAACTCAAACCATATTTTCTCCTTTAAACGTGTTCCACCTTGAATGCTTTGCTCTGGAACTTGTTCTTCTCAGTACTTTGTTACATCTTAAGACTGCACTTTAGGAAAACAATAGTGTAAACATATAGGATAATTTGTGGTGTTTACGCATCATAAGACGCATGAACTAAGTAGGTAGAATGATCGATGATATATTATAAAATTGACAATAATATCGACAAGATAATAATTTGGTGAAATAAATGGCGTCGGCCTTCAGACCGAAAGTAACATGTTATCTGAACATGGCGTCAATAATACATTGTTTGACGTGATGAAAAGAACATCATGATGATTATGCAATTTGGCGACATTAACTCGCCATATACACTACTTTGCGTGCTCAGTGTACATAGAGCAGTAGAGGGACACTTAAGCCGAATCAATGCGCAGATAGACACGATGCAATTTCAGGATACGGAATATAATATGAACACCTACAATTGGAACCCTGAGGAAAGATGTACCTAAAGAATACATCTAAAAACTTTTTAAAATAAAATTTTGTGTGCTGCGCAGGAGAAGTGCTTTCTCTTAGACTCTTAGAAAGCTGAAAATCACGGCCACATATCGCCATTCCAGGATCATCATCATTTTAAACCTTTTTATAGTAGTAGTTTGGGATATAACAGAAGAAAACCAGATTTTCTTCGCTTTTGTGTAATCCCAAACAGAAAACGGGCTATGAACTTTTGTGTTTGTGTGTTTGTGTGGGTATATGTGAAAAGTCATAAGGAGAAAGTTGTTGGTGGCGGTGGTAAAAAGTTTCCTCCACTTCATTTCAATTTTCTTTTCCCGTTCTCCGTCTTCATGTGTAAGTATGGTTTGTGTTGAAGTTGAAATAGCTTTTTTATTCTTTGATTCCTCCATTTCATTTTCTACTTTACCACACTCTCGTATTAATAAAGAATTCTTTAACAATAGGATTCAACGTTATGAGACCATATATCATATCAATAGATGATACTCATTGGAGCGACGACTATTCTCTTTTGTGTAAGGAAAGCTTGGAGGTGGCAAAGATGATGACGACATTCCCATCCATTGTCTACCTTTCATCCCTTATCTTAACTAAAATTCATCACAGCTTTAGAAGCTTAACATAAAAGTTTTCAGGTCATATCTTGTGATTAGAAGTAAAAATTGAAAATCTCAGGATGCCCCCAATAACTCTTTCAGTAGAGTAGAGGGACATACATATGAACAACTTTACTCCGCAACTCAAGTTCTTGTCCTGTTACCATTAATTTTTTGCTTTGCTTGCGTTTTAACTTCAACTTTGCCCGAGGATTCCTCGCAACCACACTTTATATTTCATCTTGATTATCATTGTTCGTCATATCAAATTAATTTTCTCTTTAGTAATAAATTGCATCCAAATGGTTGGGAAATGAATAGGAAAGAGAAAGTTGTGATTTTTATCTGAATGAATGGCTGTGTGGAAATGACAAAAAACCAATTAGATCAAATCCCGAACCTAGATCTATGAACCTCTTCTTGTCTTATAATTGCGTCGACCCACCCAGACTACTCCGCACTCTGCAGTTTCTAGGAAAGTACAAACAGTAGTACGATAGAAGGAAACGAAAGAGATGAATTGTCTGAGCAAGTTATGGAGGGAACGTTGGCTCCAAAATATTTTACGATATGAAATCAAATCAATCATCCAAAACTTTTAATCAAGCATTAACCTAATTAATCAATTTCATCGTTTTCCCCACTTTCTTACAAAGTCAGTAAATTTATATTTTTACTGCATGCAATTTGTCTGAAATACTGAAAACTTTCTTTAATAATTTTATAAAGAGCAAGTTTTTGCAATGTGCAGGTCATTACATTTTTTATATTCCTCAATATCCAAGAAGATAGGGTTGGTTATTCTAAAAGTACAAATCCGGTTATTGCTTACAATCATGTCCCACTTTTTTATGGCTGTTATGACCAACCCATCTGGATCATTCTTGACGGTAGATTGAATTCAATTTCTTTTCCCTACCCCGCTTTTCGTTTCTGCAAACTTCACTCAGTGAACTGATAAAACATTGCGTAAAACGTTTTTTGAAACTACATATTTCCAAACAAGAAGAGGAAGCAAGTGCTGGTAATATTGAAAAGTATGAAGGGAAAAAGCAATTACTTTAACATGACCGCCTTGACATGTAATTGGCTGCGCCAAATGTTCCTATTCACATTCTACCAGTCACCCATCACTTCGTGTACTCAAATCACAGCATGAGTTTGAAGGTAGCGTATTGTTAATATTCCTATATACCATCTATTGTCATCACCACCATTACAGAACAAGCAACAATTGCGTTCCCTTTATTCTTCCCTTATTGAAAAGTCTTTTTTATTCCATTATTTCGTTATAATGAAACGCTATGTACTTTCTCAATTTCCACCCACGCATAATATTTTCTCAAGTCGCCAGTTTTCCTTTTTTTATTGTTACTTTGACGCAACTTGGATGACACGCTGCTGAAGAGAGGAATTGAAATTGATGAAATTTAAACATGCTCTTGACATTTTTATGTAGGCGCTTTCCGTATACTATTTCGATCGCCCACACCTATCTACAAGTTCGAGCTTGGTAGCTACACGGTATCAGACCGCACTAACAACAATGCTTTTCATCCCCTCCTCCACCTCCTCCTCTCTCCTTCCCTTCTCGTTTCAATAGATTCGAACCACTCGGCTATGCTCATAAAAAGTTTTCCCGTTGATGCAAATAATGTGCCACAGTTTATTGCTTATTCATGAATGACTCCTTCTCTTTCTCTTGGAGAAAGTGACTCACGACTTGTGATGTAGCTTGGCACACACACGAAATACTCTAGGTATACGCTCAGGGAAGAAAGTGGTCCAGCAAAGACTCACAATAGGATCTCGCTACCACCACTTCAAGATTATAAAGAAATATTGTGGCAGGTGGATCATACATTTCTTTGGTGGTGGTGCTCGCCCTGCAGAAGAGAAATTTCTGAGAAAAGGACAAACTGTACTGTATGTCTGCAATGAGGAACATACAAAGGACTCTGCATAATATTATGTACTAGTGCCAGTGGTGCCATTAGTTTTAAAGGAGAAGGGATAATCACCCACTCATACCTTGATTTATACGTTTTATGTTTAAACCGAAAAGAGGAAGGGAAATCCTTGGAAAAAGTGGTGGCAGTGGTGATGGTTGGAACAAAGTTCACCGCACCATATACTTAAGCGCGTATATATACACTTATTTTACGAGCACTGTTTTGTGGAGACGATAACGATAATATTAGCAGTGTAATGCATAGTGGAGCACATTTTGCAATTTATTTACACGTGAGATCAGTTCTTGGAAGAACGACTTATCCTGAAGATATAACTTTAAGCTCTATCCTGATGTATTATTCGTGCCTGCTAGTTAAAGAGCTGCGCTCACTCTGCTCTGCATACTTACATTCATCGCCTGAAAAATAAACTTTGGGAAATTAAAGAGCATGTGCACGGGATAGCTGGATGTAAAACATTTTTTGTTAAAAAATTCAAGGGCAACATTTTGGAACAATCTTAAAACGCAAAGTTGTAGATTCTAAAGAGCTTGTTGAGATGTCGGGTACACATAGTTGTACTCATACTCAACAATATTTGCTTTTCTTGCAAATATTAACTTTTTATGGGAAAAGTTATCTTGCAGCGATAGAGTTAGGAGGAAAAGGGGTGTCTTATCTTACAATTAGTGTTATTGTTCCGTGTGATACGGAAAGTTAACCTGGCCTTTCCCTGCGATTTCTTTCAATAGGATGGAGAAAAGGGTGGGAAACTTTATAATAATTGCAGAATGGTAGACCCTTCGAGAAGGACGAAGAGAGAGTTTTCTTTGCTATCTAAAATATTTAAGAGCATAAGCTGCCTCATAAATTGGCGCGTAGGCAGTACCAAACTGATGAATCCGACAGTAATAGGCACGATTATAGCGTGCTTGTAGGCAACATACACGCCAGATTAATTCATATTTTTCAATGAAGGAGGATGAAGAGAGAAAGAGTGGTAGCGATAGTGGCATGTACAGCAGCTTGGGAAAGTGAAACCTGCAGTGGAGGACCACTCACCATAGGATTTCCCATTCTATTCAGAAAGTTGAGCAGTTACATCGATTCCTTTGCATAATCTTAATCTCGTGCATGAAGGACACCGAAATCTCGACTTGTGGTGCTCCTACACCTGGAATACCATACAAGTCTCTGGTGGATGGAGTGCCTACATTCAATTTCGGTTTCATTAAAAATGATGTTGCTCGGGATGTGAGAATCATCAAGATGATATTTGTATTCAGTTAGTGGAGAAAACAAGGGTATTAGAAAGTTTTTTTTGTAGTTGATGCCTTTGAAAAAATTGTGAAGGTCACGGCGAACTAGTGAACTGTTTAAAGTAACCCTATCCCGACGGGGATTTCTGACAAGTTTACAACGAGGCGTGTAAAATAAATTGCAGAGATCATAATAAGTAGAAGGTGCAGCCAAATTCTGTAAAAAAAATGTAGTTTTTCAAAGGACTGCTGGGGAGGAGAAAATTGAGACGGAGAAGTGTCAGATTTTTTCTCGAATTCCCTTTGATACAATGATCATAGTAATGGCTGGAGTAGTTCTTTATTGCTGTTATAATTCAGTATTGGTAGTTTAATAAGAGTTTTGGCACAAAATCAGGGATATAAAAAGCAAGACTGAGAGTTTCTGTGTTTATGAAAAACGGAACTGGAATACAAAAGCAGAAATTCTAGAAGGGCAGCTGTATAATAATAAAGTTGCCTTGAAATTATACTTGAAAAGACAACAGGCGCAGTCAGCAACCGGGTTGAAGACAATAAATCTGACTCAAATTCAAGCGATATACCTTATAAATTCTTTGATTCGCTCTTGCTAATAAAAGTATTGAGTGAAAATCTCCTTTATTGCAAAGGTCAAACATGTATAGGCCTTGAAATCTTCAATGCTGTCCGAGTGTAAATAGTCGCATTTAAAAAAGCCTTTATCTGATTCATTTCATTCCTATAATTAATTGCATTTTTTCACTCGGTAAATTTTAGTGAAAAGCGGGGCTACAGCATCAAAACGGGGAAAGACGAGAAACGAATATCTTTGTCACAATTTGTTCAGTTTTGCAATGTACATAATTGTTGGGTATAATGCCCACGCAATACTCTGTTTTATCATATTAGGTTATCTCATGTTTTTGATCCAGATACTATACTTACTAATAATTCTTATGAGATATGAGTACATACTTTGGTTTTGCTGCGCCATTACTTTATTGCCTTTTCTTTAGCTGGTCTTTTAAAAATGGTTGTTTGTTTTTTCTTAAATAAAGGAGAGAGTTAAGAACAAATACTGAAGATATTGCATCACAGAAGTAGAGCATTTTTAAAGCAAGTGTTTGATATTTTTCATAAATTTATGTGACTGAAAGAAAGTTACATACTTATGAGCCAACAAGTTTCTATTATACATAATACAAGCACGTTTTGCTGCTGTTGATTTTGGCAAAGAAACTACATACAATCTTTTGAAATTGTGCAATGCAACGAAACAAAATATTCTTAATAAAACTCAATATTTCGCCCACAATACTTCTTAACCCTCATGTCATCTTAGACAATGCGCGGCGATTTTTACTTGTTACGTATTTTAGGTTTTTTCTTATGACGAAAACTATATGACATGCGACAATATAATATGCTAGTCAATGGTTTTATTATAAAAATAATATATTCGTACTGCAATCACAAGGTTTCTCGATGCCACGGCTTATGGCGTATCAACTTTACGTAGGGGACATGGAAAGGAAAAGAGTAAATAAAATAATTATTAAATATCTGAAAAAGGAACTGCGACCAGTCCTTTGTAACATTTCCTCGTTTTAGAAATCTCTGGATTCTCAGTATTGAAATTCATGCCAAGCTCTGTGCTAGTCTGAGTTGAACATTATGAATAATGTACCAGTTAAGTTCAAGCATATTCATATGCTAATGCTAAAACTGAGGTACTCATCATGTACCCAGTCATTTTTTTCACTAGTCCAAATTAAATTCACTTATCGCTTATATTTTTTGCGTAACCCCTGAAATAGAGACCCACCAACCTGGAAGACTGAATGCATTGTGACTGTGACGCTTTCATTCAAACCTTTTTATTACTGTTAACCTTCAAAAGATTTTAAATTCGTAAAACGAGAGTGCTTGGCCCAGAAATTTCCAATTTTTATAGAATATGACGAATAAGAAGAGAAATTGGTTAAACTTGACAAGGTGTAATCAATCGTGTAGTCATTTTCTTTCGGTGAAGCGTAAAAATGAATTTCGTGCGACTCAACACTTTCTTCATCTTTAAAAGACAGACTGATTTTATGTTGACAGTTTTCAATACTTCAATTCCATGGTGTAAGTTAAGTACCTATGTAGCTTTCGTCCATTCCGTTTGCTTTCATTATTGTACCAGCATCACTCTCTGTCCTTCTCTTCTCATAGTTCATCCCTGCCCTATGCGAATCTTGTCTGGTAGCCACGGCCGAAACTTATTACATTTTTTACTACTTTCGCTCTTACCACTTTTCAATTTCGTCACGGTTGAAAAACGAAAAAGGGTTATAAAAGATGGAACAATTGGAGAAAGGGACTCACTCAGTCAATTCCTTTCCAACAACAGATGCATTCCAGAAAGCATGCACTTTTTGTAATATTATGCAAAACGTTGAAAATTCATTTTCTTGCTTCAAGGTCAGTTCTTCGTTCTCGACTAGAATATTCAATGGCGGCTGTGCGCCCCTCTTGTAAAAGTATACGTAAATTTGTGTCAAGTTTAATGCATTGTTCGTGTTCATATTATGTTCTGGCGTAATGTGATGCTTCTTTTCTCTCACAATTTCAAAATGACAATAATTTTTCTCTCCTTTCGCTTTCCATTTTATTCACCATCATCCATCGGCTTTACAATATGCCATGTAGAGTATGGAAACTAACAAGCTGAAACTCGCCAAGGCTGCAATCAATTTTCGTTTCAGGATCATTTTATCATCATATTTCCCCTTCCCCAATAAAGACGACAAACTATAATCTTATGGACAGTTACGGCAGCAGAAGTGATGATGACAATGAGATGTGACACTGATGTGCTATGCAAATGTGTTCCCGAAAATAATTTCGCTAAAAAAATAAAGAGCATAGATTCAAGGCAAGGAAACATCATACTCGATTAAACTTATATAACTTCCATATAAGCTCGTATACATGAGACACGCCAAACATATTCGAAGGGAATGAGAGTCACATTGACGTTCCCCCGATAGTAGTAGTGGTGGTGTTGATGTGATGGAAAAGTCGGCGGAATGATGAAGACATCATAAAAACCTAACAAGGACACACATTTTTCCATGCTCATTTCTTGTTTCAGGTTTCGTAAAAATAAAGTTGTGTCCCACGTTTCCACTGCTTTACGTTTTCCTTCTCGTTTTGCGTCAAATGTACATCTTTTACTGTACGAATGATAATCAAGAATCATGTAGTCATGAAAGAAATGAAATATATGCATACCTACATATAAAATGTGCTCTTATGACATGTGTGTTCAACGTCTCGTGACAAGAATACATGTCTGGTGAAAGGAGGACTCTGGGAAAGTAAGACACTATTTCAGTCATTCGTTTCCCTTTTTATCTTTCATCGTACCTTTCTTCTGCTTGTCAACGAGTATGTCTTGTTCATCTTTCTCTCTTTTGAATCCATGAATACATAGATCCACACACACATACACATCTTTTATCTTTCCTTTCTCCTTCCCTACTTTCTTCGTTCTTTCGTGGGGCTAGTTTCCATCCGCCTCTTATTGTTATTACATCAGGAAACGTGCATCAATCTTAATCCTATCTGGTATCATCTTCACCATCATCAGCATTGTAGTCATCCTAAAATACATGCATGCATACTTGATGCTTACCTACTTACATACACGTATTTTTCAAACATAAGAATGTAATGCATGGTTTTTTCACGATCATGATGAGATGAGTTTCATTCACAGGAGTGCAATCCTAGTCCTTCTTTATAAATAAGCGAAACATGTAATTTTCGTCGTATCTTTTGGTTTTACGGTGGAACATGCATGATGATACATTATATAAATAGAGAAACAACGTACTAACTGTCAAGAAATTTTGACCTTGCCAACTTGTCCTCTCCCTCAACAGTCAACAAAAGTTGAGTTTCTTTACAACGTACATGTGTTCATGCATAATATGACGAACGAAACATGAAAACAGTAACTGCGGATTTTATTTTATCTGCGGTATAATCAGGATTTTTTGTTGGTTTTTGTGAGAGATGAGGTGGTGAAGGTGGAACCAAGATCGCAGTTGGGAAGTACGAGTCATGTTGCTGAAAGTTGTTGGAGCAAGAATGCGAAAAAAAAAGTAAATTGCACCACGAGTCATCATCGTCATCTTGTTTCTTATTCCGCTTTCTCTTTTGTCGTCTCAGTTTCCGATATTTTGGCATGTTTGATGATTTAGAGTGTATGTATGTGTAGTAGCGTGGGTCGAAAATGTTCGGAAAGAAGTTGTACAATTTTATCTTCGTGGCCCAGATGTGTCACCGCAAAACAACATTCATCAATCAATAGAAAGGCATTCCACAAACAACACATATAGCATTTGCGTAGAAATATGTCGGCATATAAAAACAACACGACAAGGATGAAAAGTTACTTTTTCTATTGCTCTTTCGAGTGAGAAGAAAAAAGAAAACTTGATTCATTTCACCCATTCAACGAAGAAGTAAAAACATCTTTAAAAAGTATCATATGTTCTTGTCTACTTTTGTGTCAATGTGATCACAATCTGATGCTGACAACATGATGCTACCGCTTTTACCACCACCACCACCACCGATCTGATGATGATGATGATGACCATCTATGGCTGATAAAAGGAAAATTATTTATCATCCAGCAACAGAAGAGCAAGTCGGTGTGTATTGCTAAGATGAAATGAATAATGAAAAAGTTGGGAACTGAAGACGAGAAAATAGCTAGATGGTTGTCGATCGTGGCGGAGATGGATAAAAGATTTCCTTTCTTTCTGAAAAAAGCTCATCCTGGAGAAAGGGATGTTTTAGTTGAAAGTCATCATCTTTCCCCGTCGAACTCATCCCCACTTCTTTTTTACAAGGAATGAGTACAGTTCCTTGTAAATTGATGAGCGGCAAAGGAAAAAGTGATATATTTTTGGTGAAAGAGAGATAGCAAGAAGCCATATTGCTGTCTACAACCAGGAAATCTATTAAATAAATTCCTAAGGTCGTAAGCTCTCATCCGCATCGTAATACTTTGACGAATGTAAACATGCCTTTCCTTGTCAGTGTTGGCGAACGACATTAAATGCAGAGAAATGAAAGGTATAAGTTGGCATCATAATGTGCATTTCATCCCAGGAGACTATTTTGCATTTATGTATGGCCAGTCCTTCGTGCTTAGGTAGACGGATGCCTCTTTTATCACTATTGGTTCTTACGCGTCGGTGAAATCAGTATTGAAGTGAGGTGATATTCATCCATCTAAATGTTGATGTAAGTACACCTGAAACCTAACAATCTATTTTATGATTAAAATGGTATGGCTCACAAGTAGCTTTCTACTCTACACATTACCAATGTCAAATATAAAAAGACGAGTGGGAAAAATAAATGAGTGAGTAAAAATATCCATAGTTGGTTCGAATTAGTTTGTGAAAATAGAAAATATTCTCATTATCACGTTAGATTACTGAATTAGAAAATTGTATGCATGAATCGAATTTGTATATGGTAATTTAGGTGAATAGAATAGTACATCACGTCTGGCAATGTGATACTAATGTGTTTTTAGATTGTGAAACCAGTCTATTTGATACTGATTAATTTTCTAAATTGGCTTATAATTTTTCTTCACAACTTGAGGAATTCGAACTTTTTAAACAAGATTGAAGAAAGCCTACATACATCAAGATTGAAAGGATTCTTTTTGCCAACAAAAAATTAACAGGTGGATCCTACCTTCTGATTTCGAATTTACGTGGTTTGTGCACGCACATTGAGAACAAAGCAGAAACTATTTAACTATCATATTATGTACAATTTGTTTTTACCCAGCACTTGCTTTCAACGAAATCAAATACGGTTTATTATATTACTCATACTCCCTTACCCGAAACACTACATGATAACATTGAAAATGTTATTCTTAAAACAAATCTCTACCCACCAGGTTTAAATATAGACATTAGGTCCTTTGTTGTTTGCTAATGCTAAAACATACACTTAGGTAAAACTAAAATAGCCATAGGCTTTGTAATAAGTAACATAATATGGGATGGATTTTGTTGGATGGAAATAAGCTATACATTTCTATACCACCTCAGTCTTATATATTAAGCAAGCACAAAATTTAAGTAATCCCTCCCTACTTTCGTCCTTCGATTTCTTACGGGATGATTCACTATGAACGGTCATCATGAATAGTGTAAAAAATAAAGTAAATAGACAAATAATAATGAGTGGTCCAATTTTAATTTCAACTTTGTATTTCAAAAAATCCTTCAAAAATCCCTGTAGAGAGTTTTTATTCTGCATCTTTTAAGCTATTTTTGGAGTTTATTGGTTGAAAAATGTGGAAGCTAGAAGCTAGCATGGTGAAGGGCACTTTTTGACTTCGACCTTGACTGCCTACCATTTAAAAACATTAAGTTTTGATTTTTAAGAAAAATGGAATGTTGCATTTTAAAATATGCTGTTTCTACTGAGCATGCAAAAAAGTACATTTTTGAACACCACTTTTTCATCATTACAGGTTTTTGCTGGGAAGCGCTATTTACGTCCTTCATTCAATTATCATTCAATTTAGTATTGAAAATAAAAGAGGAAAATATAGACTAACTCATCCATGAATGCGTAGCCGTACTCACCGACACTTACAACTAACAACAATGAAGTTGCAAAGTATTAACTCACTTGTAAAGCGAAAGCGTTTAAAGACAATATTAGTAACCTGATCATTCATCAAACTACTACTGTCTACAGTACGCAGTAACAAAATACTGCTGGTAAAAGCAAGGATTCAATTTTATATGTGCGCATTTGATAATTCTATATCATGCACATTATTAACACAGTTTTTTAAATGACATTGTATTTTTTCCTGGCATACAAGGAGAAAGTACAATGAATCTAATGTTTATATTTGCTGAAAATTCACCCTCATTATGACCTCTCACCGCCTCATCCCACACGAATAAAGAGAAACATTTCAAAAGAGAAAAATTACAGTTGGAAAGTAAGTAGGAAAAGAATCAAATGGGAACCGACATGAGATTTTAAACAGTTGAAGTAGAAATACTTATAGTTACTCAAACCGAAAAAAAAAAACTAGGAATAAACTTGCAGCAGCATAGCATCATTTACTTACGTATATTTTACATTATGCATGATGTTTCAGAAACCCCTGAGCATCCCTAAGCTTTCGGCTTTCGCACACAAAAATATGAGCGAAAAGTCGATGAATGCTAAGGAATAATAATAAAGAACAAGGGAGAATGAGAAAGAATACGCATTAATGCAAAGGAAGACCTTCAACAACAAAAAAACTGCTCAACAACTTACACAGATTTCCCTTTCTTTTATCCATCCAAAAAAATCCTTATTTTTCTGACTTTTTTTCTTACCAGCTAAAGCTTTTGACATTGAAATATTTATGTAACTTTTTTCCTTTCTCTGCTGACTGACATGTATGCTTTACCTACCGAGCATTGAATAGGTGTATATTATGTTGAGGCAGCGAGCATCCATGGTCGAAAACTTTGTTTACTACCTAATACGGTACTTACACTCAACTCACAATGACTTTCTTCTTTATTGGACACTCCACTGACATGAAAGTGAGTATAATGGAAAAAGAACCAAACAAGATGATATGATATGACCGTGATGATGATGATTTGATGACTAGTGGCATGGTGGTCTTGTTGTTTGTGCATTTATCCATGTTGTATGTATGAAGTCTTGGATAAATCTGCATGGAAAACCATTCAAGAGGTTGGTTGCTTTGCCACACACTTGAGTGGAGGAGGGAGAAAGCAAGAGTAAAAATGCAGCAGATATAATAAAAAAAAGTTGGCTTACCCAGCCATTCAGTGTACATGCCATATATTATATTATATATGATCCCAACATATTGGCAGTTTGATAGAAGAGAGGATGAACACACCAACAAGACGAATTGAATAAAAGGCTTTGCGTTAAAGTAAATATGGGTGGATATAAGAAGTACATGGATTTACGACGAACCCTGGGAAAGAAAGCATTCTCCTCGTAGCCGAAGCCAAAGTAAAAAGTGGAGGGGATACATTGCACTAATAATAGTACATTAGACCTACCATCTACAAACTTATCCTTTCGCCGAATAGAAAAGTCAAAACGGTATTTACGATGCTTCTATATAATAATGTGCGCTAACATATTGAGTAGGATCGGATCATCAAGTGCAAAGTGAACAGTGAAGGAAAAGAGCAAGGTGAAAAAAGTGAAAACTTTTTGCTGTTCCTTTCCTTCTAGGTCGGTGGGAAAAAGGCCACATTTTTGTTGTTGTTCAATGATTCATGCATTTCTAAAATATTTTTTCATACAAGAAGTGAGTTTTGGTGTTCTGCTTAAAAATGAAAGTGTGGTAAGGATTTTTAAAGTATATATTTATAGATTAAAAAACTATTTGATTTTTCAGTGATATAAGCTCCTTTCTGCCAAATAGTTTCAGCATCGAGGTTCACTGACAACCCTTACACAAGGTATGTGTAATTACCTAGTTCACGAGCCTCGACCGGTTGTTGAAATAGGACCCCAATATCAAATAGAACATAACAGTGAACTTTGTCCAATCCAATGCAAATCTAAAAAAAATGTTATCTGACCAACCACATCTACTCATATAAATGTAATTCATCGACTTGGAAATTTTTAACCACAGGCTTTCGTCTTCTTCCCTAAAAAACGTATGTTAACTCAAAAGCTCTGCAATCATAAATCATGTTACAACTATACTGCAAATCACATGTGTGCAACACATGAAGGTGTGGTATGAAACCTGGAAAGAAGTGATTCAAAATTCAGAGTTGATAAAACGACATGTTTGATGTTACACGATAAACATAAAAATCTGTCATAGTTTACCAAGTCAAAAGATTCTTCATAAGTTCAGTCGATTGAGGAGAAAAATATTAAATAAGCTAAACATTCATAAGACGTGCTTTTGCATCTGAATTTGTATGAGTAGGTTCGTTATATGTAAGTTAAACAATAACTAGGCCAGTATGAACAATACAAAATATGGACAAATTGTTTGTTAAAAATCTGTAAAATTCGTGAAACTGCACGTGAGTTCAGAAAGGGGTGGTGTTTTGAAATTCTGAATTTCTAAGGAATCAGGAGATTTCCTCTGAATGTTTTGTCAAAGCATTCCTTCATGTCATGCTAGTTTTTTTTCATTTGTTATAAAAAAGCATCCATTGAAAAGAAAGGTTAAGTAGCAAAATAAACTTTCATTTTCGTCAGAAAACCCTCCGCCATCCAACCGCCATACATGGATTATGTAGATGGATCGCACAGCCCGTACAAGAAACGGAAACAGTTATTGCATGAAAGAACAATAATTTTTTCTCTTCCCCTTGGTTTCGTTTATTTTCCCTATAAAGTATTTTGTACCACTGCATACTGTTCCACAGACTTTCCCTTGCCTTTTTAGCGTAACTTAACTCATTTTCTTCCTTTTTATGCCACATGCAGCTGTGTTCATGTCAAGTCACGTCATGATGTTGGCTATGCCATGACGAGACAAGACTATAAAGTTAAATAATATGTAATATTATTGGAAGTAGCATAATGAATGTAGCCTCATCCATCGCCATATATGTATATCACAAAGTGAATAATATGAAATGGCATTTATTTCTCTTTCTGAAGTCTGCATGCAGCTATATACAGAATGTTTCATGTTGAATGAGTGTAGTGAAACAGTGGCAGCGGCAAGCCTCCCCAGGCAGAGCAGCAGGCACACTTCCGGTTCCTTTCGGTTTTGAGTGACGGTGAAAAATCTGGAATCAGTTTGTCTATACGTACAGCATACGCAATATTAGAAGGAAACGAGAATGGGGTGTGCTAATGGATCCATGGAAGTCAGTGTTTCTCCCACTATTGCTTTCTTCTTCCACTTTTTCCTACTCTCAGTCCTGAAAAGTCTCCGAACTCCTTGTCAAAAAAGAAAAATAATGGATTTTTCTTCGTTTTTGCTTTACTCTTCATTCCCCGAATTCATGACTTGTACAAAAGAAAATTAGTTTTAAAAAGAAGAATAAAGAATAAATTGGGAGAAATTTTCCTTGCTTTTTTGAGGAAAGGATATTCACACCAGCGTCCTCTTTCACCGTCATTAATTATCCTCTGACTTTCTTCTGGGTAATAAGCCGGAAGTACTCTGTGCTGTAATGTGTTGCTGTGATGTGAGTTGCAAACAAATTATTAATTTTTTCCTTCTCTCCACAGGATCAGAATTGGATAACAGTACACAAAACACATGCTAAAAAATAATATTGTATGAACGTAACAAATTTTGGTCGCTTCCTACAATGTAATTCCACGAGAATCCTGAAGAAGTTATATGGAATACTGCGAAATATGTTTTAAAACGCACATTCGTCTACTATTACACAACAGTGTTGGCATAACTTTTGGGTTGCAGCAATAAACAGATATTTTTGTTAAATTAAACCACTTTAACAACCGAAACCACCACTATTACATGCTTCTTCAAATAAACGCCTTTCATGATGCAAGTAAAGAAATGAGACGCACAGGGAAAATGGATAACAAGCTTGTCTGACTACAGTAGAAATATAATATGCTTTTCTACCTAGAGGGTTTTCTTCAAAATCCTCTTTTATACTGCCGCCTATTAGAGAGTAAGGCAACCGGAAACGTGGGAAAATATAAGAATGATTACTGGTTTCTTGTTGTGCTCTACTTTAGTTTACGCTGTGATATGACGAGGAAAAGAGATGATACGAAAATGATGGAACGAAACCGAAACAATGTTTCAAGCAAATAGAACAGGTACTTTAAAATGACAAAGTTAAATGCGTATAACTTGCTGTTTGGGTACATAAGATTGCGATGTAATAATATACTATAGAATGTGGGTTGGATGGTTGAATTTTGTATAAACATATTGAAAACGAAAGGAAAAGAGCAGAAAACTGACATTTCCTCAGTTTTGCTGGTCCGCTTGTTATCCTTGTGCATGGAGCGTGCTTCTTGAGAAGGAGGAGCGGAAGGATGAGAGTGAGGCAAAAGAAAAATTACGAGAAATAGAAAAGTGCCTTGGAGGCAGCAGGATGAATTTCGAAGTAGAAAAGAAAAGCGATACAACGTAGGTGCATGTCTTGTGTGCACCTCATGAAATGAATCCAACATTGTTGGTCTGTTTCTTGATAAAAGGGAGAAATATATGTTTCAGCATAAGCAAAATAAACAGGGAAAAATTTGACAAGAGGGCTAGACAAATCCTTTTTCTACGAACAGACTACGAATTGGATATCTGACCACGTTAGTGCTACATGAGAATAAAATTAGAATGATTTTACTCAGTAACAACATCCAAGAGACCGTTGGAATTCTGTATTACAGCCACAATTCAAAAAAGGAAATAATATGACATTTCATTTCTCCACACGTAGCAATTCAATCTAAAAGCATTAAATGAGGCAATTTTCAGCTTTGTTGTTTGATTGAAAGTGCGAGACCGAAACCGCACACACGGTCGGTCCTCACTCATCCATGAAGACTTCTTGATTATCACCATCAAATGGCCCTTTCAACAGTTTCGTTGTTTAACAGTATGTTTCTCTGTTTTGTAGCACAGGCACAAAAGGAAAACAATTTCCGGCTGGATGCCACTAGCTATTATTGTACTTCTGTTTGATGTGATGATGACGCTCTCTGATGGCGATTCAGAAAGATGGGAAATCGAAAGGATGCGAAAGGCCGATTTATGCGTTTTGAAAAGCGACAAACAATCCAATTTTACTGCGTCTTTTATTTTATTTGGCTAAAGTTTCGTTATGTTTAAATTCCTGCAGGTGCTCTTTGTAAGAAGCAAAGGAGCCACATCAAGCTACGTAACTTACTGACTTTCCCTCTCACGTCGATTTGTATTTATGTGTCCCCATTCCCACCATTCTTTTAGCAAACAAAATAGACAACGTAGGTGTAAATATAACAATAATAATAGTAAAAATAAAATAATGAATGTACATGTTCATATGCGTATTTATTCACTGAATTTGCTGAGCACACGTGTGGAATCCTGTACCTTTGCCCCATTTCCATTCTCTGTATGCAATACTAATAGTAAGCAAAACAAACAAGCAGAAAAACAGGGATTCCATATATCCCATATAAATGGTGTTACTATTCATTGACCTATATTTCCTTGAAGTGAAGAAAACGGAAAATAATGGGAAATGAGGTGGAAAAGTACATACATGGCTGCGAGAAAATTGGTGTGCGAAAAATTGGGAGGAAGAATGGAAAGTTGGTGATAATGGCGAGTATACACTTTATTCTGTTCAAATCAACCAGAATTGCGTTCATCATTGACATCGACTGGGGAAGCGAAACTGATATTTATACAATAATGCAAATAAATAAATAATATAGACATGGCATATAGGACGTATCAGAAAGGAAGATCAAGTGGTAATAGGCTTGAAGTAATGAAGAATGTAATAAGAAACAGAAATAATAATACTGGGAGAAAAGTTATCGACCAAAAACCACAAGAACCGTAACAGCGAGTGACTGAGTTAAGTAAAGCGTTGTGAGAGTGGAGAGAGGCAACCAAGAAAGGTAATAGTCGGCAGAGACAAATTGGATTCGTTTCTGTTATTTTTGTTATTGGTATATTGCAATGAATAATGTCGAACTCGAGGAAAGAAGAGTGTGGAATCTACAACGCCAAGCGCTGTGGGATGCGTGGTAGAGGAGGCAGAACAAACCATACAAGTATTTGACATAACATTATAAACAGCCTGTCATTTTGTCACAGTTGATTTGAATGAAATGCCATGTTCCGAAGAATGAGTTCATGTGGTAGTAGGTCTAGTATTGATGATGGTGTGGGGTGGTGAATGGTTTGAAGAAAAGTGTAAGGTGAGAATAAAGAAAGAAAATATTTCCTGGCTCTATTGGCAGTGGCAGTAGATGTGTGAATGAATGGGTACACTGCGAACATTCATAAAATATAAATCCATTTTGCATTATTTTGAAGTACTAGTTTAGAGTATGCTGACAGAGTATGGCATCAAGTTACAGTTACTACTGTTTTGTAGCATCGTTGCAATTTTCCATTATTGCATCGCTTTTTGACAGAACACCTGCTGTGGGTGAATAGACTTACGTTTTAATAGGATGCGAAATATAGGAATTCGGCCATTTCGCGACTACATTACTACTTATGATTTTATACAAATATGAGGCTGGGAACGGAAAAGGACAGGTCGGATAAGGTTATACGTAATATTATGTATGTTTTGTTTGTGTTTGTTTTTTCGATAAAAAAGCAGCGGGACTGAGGAAGACGATGGAAATTGTGGGAAATGAAATGGAAGTATCTTGACTGAAAGGAAAAGTCAAAGTGAAAAGTGGCAAAAGATCGGCAGTCTAGCCTGCATGTAGGTATATAAGTAAAATACAGCTTTCACGTAAGGGTGACGCGATGAGGAAAAGAGTTCTAGTGGTACTGTGGTACCAGCAGTGAAATGGGACAGGAAATGAGAAAACTGTCAGATCTGTTTGTTGTTTCTTCTCGGAAAGGCAGTAGGTACTTAGGTACTGTGAGGATTGACAATCTCTAGGATTCCATGATATACTTGGGGCATTGGTAGACCAACATAAGTTTCTCGATGAAAATGTAAAAAATATTCTACACAATGTCCAATGACACAACCATTTTTATTATAATTTATCCTCCAGGGCTACTTTGTAAATGTTTAGTATGTCTAGATCTGATATCCACTGTGAATGGAATCAGCAACAATTTAAATTTGAAAGCAGCCTATATCCATGATCAATCTTACGAAACCACCAACACACGTTGTTGTTGAAATCGTTTGAGTTTCATATACCACAACCACACACAATACTTCCGTAAGCTTCTATTTCCCGTATTATTTCGTATAATGTCGATCTTATGCTGTCAATTATGTTTTCTCCATTTTTCACGAAGACAATGAACTGAGTTTGTTGATCTATGCGGCATTCACTTGCAGCTGGAGCTGGAAAAGAGTTACAGGAACAACAAAACATTCATACACGAAATGACGCTATGACTTTGAAAATGACGTTATCTGATATGAATATTATAAATAAAGCCATGTTTATCTCATCTCGTGGAGTAGTTTATCGTATAAGTACAACAAAACATTTTTATTTTTGCATTGTTTTCATTTTACATTCATATCATACACATGCCCAAAAAATGTATCAATTGTCACAAAATCAGAATAACAACACCACCCTCATTATTACAGGCGAAATGCACAATACATGCTCACTTTTGAGGCTTCATTGTTTCTGTGTGGCATATGGGCGCGTATGGTGTTGTTGATTACTAGTACTAGCTAAAGACAAAAGACCTTTTCACATCTTTTCTCTCAAGTTCAACTCAACAAGAACTAAACTACAAGTCTATTGTTGTGATATTCATTTTTTATTTCACATTCTGTCCTCATTTGGGCAGCAATAACAATGTATTGTTTTAGTTTACGATGATTGGCTCCATTTGCAGACCTTTTTGACATATCCATATCTCCCACGGACGAAGTCGGATTCAGAGGATTTTTAATGTGAAGTTGATGTCATTCGGATATTGTTGTCCAATTCTGAGAATTGTGCATCGCTAAAATAAAATTCATGTCTCTCGTCTCTATACCTCTTTTGTAAACATCAGGATGTCTTCCTGCTTTATTTTTTCATTTATCCTCAGCAAGCAGTGCGTTTAGGATTTAAATAAATATTCCATAAAAACCTGTTCCGTAGAAAACACTGCCACACACATACAAGTGTCTCAGGAAAGACGATGGGATTTATACTTGTGCCATCATCATGTCACTAGCAAGCTTAAGCAATGGTATACTCGGTTTAAACGATGGTGAATGAGACAGTATGTAGTAAGTAATCAAAAACAGATCTTACAATCTTTTACGACCCGAGTAACACTCCTTCCTTTTATTTCTAAAAAATAATGCTCTCCTAGAAAATAAAAGCAAAATGTCTGTCATTTGTACAACGTAGTGTCAATTTATGGCATTAAAATTTTTTACCCGAGCTTTTAGGCCAGACCATTGAAAAACCACACAAACATCTTAAAAGAATGAGTGGTGGGTGACTGGTGAGCCAGACTAGTGCTTCGTATAATATTATGCTGATATTTATGTCAGTTTGTTTTCAACTTTTATATTTTTGCACTACCCGTCGTATATTACACTTGTAGTCTTTACTACTTTTATTCCGCAATATTATTACTTAATATACTCAACAAATTGAAGTCTAAGCATTTATCACCACTTTCAATTTTTAAAACTTCGTGATCCTGTACAACAGTTCAAATGTGTGATATTGCTGGCATTATTGCAAACATGATAAAATAATAAAAAAAACAACAATTTGCTACTGGTTTTTACTACCTCGCTGCATCGTATTCTCATATTCCTCTTTATTATCCATTTCCTCTATTGCAGCGTTTTTATCGTGGTGAAATTGAAACCACGTTATCAGACTTTGGGGTTTTAAGTAGCCCCAGTAAATATGTCATAAACATTATAATTTATTGGTAATAACAATAATGTTGGGACAAGCCATCTTCGATCAGGAAGAGTTATCATGATGTAAAAATACATGTGGTATAATGGCATGTTTTACCATGTTACTTTTAGCAGAATGTCATAACACACGTTGTCATTTTTCATGTGTTTTGCCAACATTCTTAGTTCACCGTGTTATTAGTTCCCCAGAAATATGTCGTAAATGCCAACGTCTTTTTGATTAAAAATACATCTTGCATTGAGGAACCGCTAAAGAGGATGTTTTCGTGCGAGTTTACATGAAAACGAAATTACGTCAAACTAAAAACATATATTTTTGAATAGAGGCACACCTTACAGTTGTTGAATGAGATGGAATATTTGTGTGAAGCCAAACCCTGACTTCTTTATAACAAGTGGAGTTCTATTTTTGGTTCCGAACCCGATTTACTATCGCATGGCAAACAAGAAACCTTTTCAAATCAGCACATATTGCAATTCAGTTCCAACGAGGCTTGCGTACAATGAAACGACGAGGTGAAAGACACCAACTGTATTTCATTGTGTACGTTGTTGTATAACATGTATTGCTTTCGTACATCCGTTTTAACAAGCATAATAACAAGCTTCTCTCCTCCATCTCCATCAGAACGGCATTGTATCCAATGAAAAGGAATCAGTACAAACGTTTTTGAATGTATTTGAAATGGTAATGACGTTAAATGTCGTGTTCTTTTGAAAGATGTAATTGTGTGCTGTAATGTGTTTTGGCAATGTAATAATAAATATACATGATATGCATTCCTTATCTTTGGAAGCATCTCTCCGTGTTCCAATACAAGCAAATGTGAGATCTTCTATCTTGCAATGGTTATTTTTCCATCCAGACAAAATACAACGAATGAGAAGATCTAGATAAAGATGGCACGAAAAGTGGTTAAGCAGATTAGCAAATCGAGTCTAGATCACTTTTTACCCAAAGATTTGTTACGTTACGTTTCACAGCAGAACAGGAAGTATAAGCGCATTAGCAATTTTTGTATAAACAGCAACCTTTTGTATACTTATTTTTTGTACCATGCCGAAAAAGCAGAGTATTCGTATTTCACATTTTATTGGAATTACCGGTCGAGCAGTTTATCATCATGAGACAATGATGTAAATAAAATTTGTGCATAATATTTTTGGAAGTACAGTTACAGTAGGAGCATCGGTTGTAGCGAAAGCACAAAACTAATGCATAATAGCATTAACTATTAAAAGATTCAACTCGTAATAACAGAAATCTTTTTTAATACCTACACATTTTAAAGGATTAAATATAATCTATACATTACGCATTATGTATAAATGTTATAGCTCCGATATAACAAATTACATCTTAAGACTTATTCGCTGAAGTACATCGCTCTTGTCACATAAGTATCTAGATTTATCATTGTTCTGTGCCCTATGTGCAGTGCTGTTGGTGAGACGAGTGAGGTTATTTGTGAATGAAGGAAATAATACGATAATATACTGCACACCAACAGCACCACTACAATAATACAATATTAACAATCCGCTTCACTTACTGATCCCGACACAGCCAAAAAAACGAAACGAGTCTCCGGGTAATTAGCTTAGCGAAGGACGCGGAGTGGTGATGAAGATGATGATGATGATAATGCGATGATGTTGGTGTGCTGACAAAAAGGCAACGCTTAACTTATAAGATCAAAGCTATTAAAATTCTCCTGTGGGCTTTAGATTTTCTCTGCCCTTCTTATTGCAGTTTACTTACTCTTATAGAATCATTCGGTTGGTTCCATTATCACTATTGCCAGTAAAGAAGATCTGTTAAAATAATATATTTTGGTGTTTCTTCACCCTGAAAATACTGCCATGTTGTTGTGTTTGTGCTGCTGATTATTATTATTGCATTTTCTGTCGCTGATCATGACAGAAAAGGTTAAGCCTTACGAGTTGTGTTTTGTGCTCCAACTTCTTCGTGCGGCATTTTGGCCATGACGGACGATATTTGGATATAGCGAGAACTTACACATTGCTTTTACTTTGCTCTCAGATTACTCAACACACTCACTTTTCTGCTTGAGTGAGTGCAGTCACATAAAAAAACGAAAGTATAAAAAGTATCCATTACACACGTAATGACTTGTGTGATACGATAAGTTAAAACAAATTATTGTCACGAGAGATATCACAAATAATTCAGAAAAGTATCGTCGTGGTGTGTGGCTTTTGGGTTTCTTTGAGCGGTGATATAAGAATGTTAAAATATTGTATCAGGGTGAATTACCATTTTTACTTTTGATAGTGGTTTAG
Organism: Willowsia nigromaculata; assembly: GCA_034700605.1. NCBI lineage: Eukaryota > Metazoa > Arthropoda > Collembola > Entomobryomorpha > Entomobryidae > Willowsia > Willowsia nigromaculata. Next base: position 1,182 of record JAQIXX010000440.1, on the reverse strand, counting down.
AAAATCGCTGTGATATACAGTGGTGCTGTTGTAGTGCTGGTTGACTGGCGCGGTGGTGTCATCGTCTCATTTCTTTCAACTCATTCATCCATAATGCTTAACGAACACGAGTACAGCATTATTACTTCATCGCAATCAAAAATGGAGAGATTAAATGCAAAGATTATTGGCATAGTCAAGTCTCACTTTCCTTCGTAAATACAATTTACAACCATCCGTGATCTTGCTACAAAGTTACAATCTTTGCATAAAAATGGATCACCATAAATATCTTCTGGCCAGGTTTGGCTGACAGCTTCAGTACAAAGAAAGCAAACGAAAAAAAAAACACTTTTGCTTACAGCCACCTTGGGCCATATATAGATGTCATATTTTCCAGGAAACAAGTACAGTTTGATGTTTGCTGTTTAACTTTTCTTTGCATCGCTTCTCCCTGGCTGCTCATTACTACCTGCTTCACTGCTTGGACTTTGTGGTTATTCTCATTTTTCCTTTAAAATAAGAAATTGTTTCATTGTTAAGAAATTTTGACAGAGAAGTAAAGCCTCTTCAAACATGGAGTACAGAACGCTTTTTCAACATCAACATGCCTAAACAAATTTTGTGTCGCAGATAAAAGCACGAGTCAAGTGAAAAAGTTTCCCGGAAGTGATGCCTGTAGTGGCATGGTGTAGAGTCTTGGTGAATGTACTCGTGTTGATAGTGCAGAGTGGTATTGTGGTCTTTAGCGATGCGGTGATACACATACACATTTAATTACGTGCTTGTTGATGTCGCTCCCTTTTGATTCTATGGTCGCTTCTCAAGACTTCTCAGCTATTTTCTTTGTCGTGTCATGAATCATGGAGTAAAATAAAAGTTCATCATACACTTAAACAATATACCAGAAAATGTCTTTTCACATTGAACGACTAAAGAAGAAGAAGTTATCCTACTTAACCTAGAAAAGGGGAGAAAACGATCGACTGTGCAAAGGCGTAGCGTTCAAATGAGTAAATATGACATCTTAGCATAAGCAAGCCCAACGGCTTCTTCTCATATTAGTAGATAGTAATGTGCATCACGGTGGTGTTTTTGAAAGTATTACAGGTATGGGCAGGTGTTGAGCAGGTAAGAAATTCCTATCCTCCAATATATAATGATAATGTGGATAAAAACGCATGTGGAAGTGATGATAATGAT
>JAQIXX010000439.1:0-60629 GCA_034700605.1 Willowsia nigromaculata | reverse complement strand
TTAGTAGACGCCGGGGCGTCTATAGGGAAGGGGCGCGTATTCAGGACAGGGCGTCTATTTGGGATTTTACGGTATTTCCAAATCCAGCTGCCCAGTTAACTTTTTAAAAAACCAGAAACATATTTTGAATCGGTAAATAAATAAATGTCTGTTTCCCTCTGTGTAGCGTCTCTACCCCATAAAATACATGCATATTTGCGTACATCCTGAGTAAATGGATGACCCATATTAATTTTAGGAGGATACGTGGAGCCCATAAAATGGCTAATGTACGAATTCATGGCAGGAAAATATATTATGCTTTTATGCTTCTGTTGACACTATTTCCTCTCTGGCGAAAAGATGTGAGGCTCGAGAATGTTAAAATATTTGTGCGACTTATTACCACTATGTAATTTCAAGCAAATAAAAAATACATCTGCATGGTGGAGGTGGCCGGTGGTAGTGGTGGTCGTATGGGTCTATGTGGTTTCAACTCCCTGCCCTGCTGTTTCATAACACGTTTCAATAAATATGAGCGATCATATAACAAAACGGTATTGTAAATATACCGGTGTTCCTGTTGTAATAGTAAACTTTTTATTCTAGAGGGAGATTAGATGATATAATCAAATTTTGTAGTGTGGTCATTACGTTTCTTCTTTACAATATAAAGTAATAATAACAGTATAATGCATATTTCATATTTATAGTAAAAGTAACAGGATCCGTGTTATTCTCTCCAATCTTTATGCTTGTGAGAAAATTTTAATGACTGTTTTTGTTTTCCTCAAGCTATTAAAGCGCTCCTTCCTCTCCGTATTTCCGTCCTCATATGCAGACATGCAAAATTTCAACAATTAAACGTGAACCCATATTTTTTATGCTTTCGTCATTCATCCCAAACAATGCTACTCTCACAGAGTTTTTGTTAAAGTTTAACCTGGGAAAACTCTTTTGGGAGAGGGGAAGTTTGTGGCGCCCACAGGGATTAATTTTGAAAATGCATACACACATATACACTAACTTACATCAAATGCTTGAATTTGTGAATGTACGTTGTGCAGTATTCTTTAACTCTCCTGAATGTATGATTTTTATTGTGCAATAACTTTTCTCTAATATGTGTGTGTAATAAGTATTTATCCATGAGAGGGTGCAAGCATGTATGTTCTATTGCATGCATGCATGCAAAAAATGAGCAAGAAGAGAGCTAGAAAGTGTGCTACACATGTTAACCCACCGGAATGCATTTTTTATTGACATCCAAAAAATGTTAAATTAGTGACTTGCATGCAAAGGAAATGAAGGAATAGGAAATTATTTCGTTGCTTGAAGGATGTCAATATACTTTTAATACTGTTTTTGTTTAGCAAATTTTGCGACCACTTTGTTTCCAAATGAAATTGAGAAACGGCATTTCATTTGTTTAAACAGGCAACACTCGTAAATGAGCTGAGTAGCTCTGAAATATTACCCATTCCTGAACTATGTGTGTACAATTTTAAGCATAAAATGTTGGATCACTTTTTGGGCGCTATGAAGAAAAGGAAATGGAATTACCTCTGCCAGAATGGTAAATTGAAAACTTTGACATTTTCAAAATGCTGAGCACCTGCAACAACAATACCTGCAACAAATTGTTTTGCAGGAGCGCATGCATGCCATTCAAGCAATAGGAAGGAAACTAGTTTGAAACCTTGATTGTAGTAGAGCTAAATATCCTGGCTTGTCTCGACTATTAAATCTTCCCATTTTCCCTCCAAGGCTACACTTTCTCCCAGTTTTTTTCTGTTCAAAAAATTGATTAGCAGTAATAACTACCCCGAGTGAATGCTATTTTCATCAAAAGACTGATTGCAATGAAACTGTTCTACCACAGAACTGCCACCAACACTGCTTCTGCTACTGCCATCATCAACCCCTACCACAAGGTTTTGTCCTAAAGTTACCATTTTCCTGGCACTATAATTATCATGTAGATCGTCAGACTTGATAGCACTGCAATCCGCGTCTTCTACATAGAAGACCACTGCTGCTCCTGTATGCATACTCTATTCTCATGAGATTAATCATTGTACATACATAAAATACATAATGCATGCCAGCATCAGTACTTGTAGTTCTGCGTTTTAGCTGGTGTAACGTTTAAAAAAACGCTTGCAACCTTTATGAACGGTTACTATACGACATGTACCATGAATAATAAATTATTATTAGCCATACTCATAGACTCTAGACAGACGTCGAACATTTCTACTTCAAATGGCTGTGAAGTGGAGGGAGTGAAAAATGTATACTCAGGATGGACGACGAATGGGCAGACATCTTCATCAGTGAAGCCAGTTATAGTGGTCTTTTATTTGGTTTCCTCCTCTCTAGCAAATCATATATGTGTGACGTACAGAGTTTGTTTTATTTTCAGTCAAGGTTTGTTTTCAACTCATAATTGAGCCGTTGGATTACATCTTTAGCATTTCAAAGTCAGATATGAGAAAAAAGTGGCATGTAATATCTCATGTGTTTCGTTTTCGTTGTAACATCTAAACTGACTTTTTTCCTTAAAGAGGAAAAAAATCCCTTGACACCCATGTACCTACTTTCCTTCCATTTTCTTGACGAAAAAATTACATCTTATGTAACCTTAATATCTGGAATAGTGCTTTGCTTGCTGTAAAAGAATTTATTTTATATCTACAATATGTTTTAAAGTGCCTATTAAAAGAACTCGGAAAACTGTACACAATACCACTTTCTAGCTGCTTGTCTAAGGAATTTCACAACAGGCAGAGCAATTTAGGCATTCTCTCTCATTTCAATGATATTTTTCAGTCATCTGGGGTCAATTATCTACTTGAAAATCTTTATTATCATGTATTTCAGTGAAACTACGTGATATTTTAATGCAGCAACTGATACGTGTGTAGTTTCGTTACTTCCAAAAAAACCTCGTTTTTGCATTTCTAATTACATAATATCGTTCTGAGTTATTTGTAATGGTAAGCAGCCAACTATGTTGAATATTACAACTCTCCATGTGCACATGAAATTCTCTAGACCTACTTACAACAACTTCTTGAAAATGCATAAACGTATTTCTTCTTTTGTTCCAAAAGGACTCTAATTTGGTGCTCGTAGATGATAGTGAAAAAATGGCTGTTGGTCTTTTGTAAAAAAAGAGAGACCAGATACTATCTCCAGCTGTAAATGTTAGAGAGGAAAAAGGAAAAAAAAGAAGATGACGACGTCTTTAGGCCTAGAACACACACATACACACGACTTTTCACTATAGGTAAATGGCTTTCACTTTTTGCACACGTTAGAGAAAGTTATACTGTTAGGGCATATTGCACACACAAATAATATATATTCATAGGCAATATATTAAATGCATATATTATGCATGTACATGTGTTTCTACATGTCTACCATATACATAGGTATATATTTCCTAACTATGTATTATATCTAATAATAATGCTCACTACCCGCTGGATATTAGGTGTATATTTATTCCCCTTCTTTTAAAATTTCTTTTTTATGCGTTGTCTTTTCCTTTGCTCTACATCCATTTCTTTCTCTTTTTTTGCACCCTTCTTCTTGTTCCCTCTCCTTTATATTTTATGTGCCACTCCTGACTCCTTCTTCTTGTTTTCCTAACCATACAACTAGCAGCACACATGGTGAATTCAAGGAATTCATGTTTTTCGAGTGGTTCAGACAATCCCTTTCTCTTTTCTAAAACTATGGTCATATCAGCACTGCTATACGAGGCAAGCATTAATAATAGTAGTAAGTAACAGTAATAGTAATCCTTTCGTTTTTTCTCCTCTTTTTCTATACCTACCTGCGAGCCCAGCATATTTTTTGTAGCAGAAAGTCCGCTCATAATACATAAACATAATAACATATGCATACACATACAAGAGCCATGTCTCGTTCAAGACGAGAAAAAAGAAAAAAATCTCCTTTCTTTTTGAGTAGTTTTGCGGAACTTTTACTTTTTCCTTTGACACTTATCATTTTCGTAGAAAATATTATATTCGGATAACACGCGATTTCTTCTTTTACTAACATGTTGTTTTTGCATGCAGCTTATATGCTCTTTTTTATTATTATGTTATGCAGTTTTATACATTTATGAGTGTGTTATTTCGCTTTTGTGCTGAGAGACCGTCACCCAGTCGCTGAAACTGTTTTTAACTGCGTGCGTGTATGAAAGTTGTTTCCAGAGAAAGCAATGGGATTTCGTTCTCTGTTATTTCATTTTGTCAGCGAGAAAAAACATCTATTGATATGGGAGAGTAGCTCAACGACAGGCTCGTTTGTACGCTCATGTTTTCCCTAAAACGTTCCTCGGTCTCGCTTTTACTAATTCATTGTTATTTTTCCGGATTCGTAAGTAACGGGAGAGTTTTTGGCATGATCAAAGGAGACTGAATTACAAGAGAGTTTAGGAAAGGAGGGATGCTCGTTTTTCCTACTGATTAGAATCTGTTGTTTTAAAGCATCCAATTTTAGAAAACAAAGATGGTGGCATGAATGAAATCCATATATGTAATAGACGTCTTACATGCAGACATGTATTTCATCTAAGTATACGAAACTACGGCTAAAATTATGCCAACTATTTTAGTCGGAAAATGGAAATTGAATTAGTCATTGAGAAGTAGACAAAGTGTAGTTTCAATCGGAGCGATTTATACGATCTAGATTTATCAGTTTACATGATTATTATGGAACAAAAGATACTTTCACTGGTTTCAATCTACCTTCCACATAATGTAATATCTTGAACACACCGACCGATAATAATCCTTTCGGGTAATATACAGATTTGCCTTTCACAAAATTGTTCCGAGAACATCTATTACATATCCTGATAATAATAATAGCAAGCTCAATTCAAGCCAATGATAGTAGCTCAGCTCGTGTTGCCAAATGTGGCTTAAATTGACAATTGATAAATTAAATAAACATCGCTAAATCTCAATGTCTCCCGCTAAACTAGCAGCTAACTATGGAACAATGTTCAATGTTCATAATTCAAAATTGGTAGAAGGTCAGATTACAAAGCGTCTAGAGAGGGACACGATGATTTCATCATGAGCTTCAGCTCCTTACGCATCAAGCCAATAATTTTATTCAAAGAGAGCGAATGCATTCTAATGAAGTGAATACTCCTCTCGTTTGATGTCGTACCTTTTCTCTGCCATGGAGCGATTAATGACTGCACACACATACCGTCATAAATTTTGGAAGGAGTTTTGCCATCTTCTTTAAACTCTCCCGAGTCTTTGCTCGTTCAGTACAGAGAGAGCTCATTGACGTCGTAGTCTCTTTCTCTTTGTTGAACATTTGAAGCGAATTTTCCCAGCTGGTATTTCAAACATGCACACTCAACCTGGCATAATTTGATTACTTATGATGATGATGATGATGTTCAAGATGATCTAAATTTGGTTCAGGGAGCCGAGCACACACATCCCCGTACTCATTCTTCTTCACCTCGTGTTACGAATAACAGCTAAGGTATGTACATGATTATTATCTGGAAGCAACTACTGTAACATTCCACTTTGTTTACTCATTCTTCTTTCTCTCCTACTCACTCGCTCAGTTCAGCATAGTCAGCAGTGCAGTGTTTCTTCTTTAGAACACGGCGCGATTACTCTTTTTATCCAGCTTCAACTACAGCAGCAGCAGTAGTTACGTATTGCCAGTCGAAATTGCAACCGTTTATATTTGATGTGTGTGCTTCGATGTAATGAAGGGGGAATGGAAATGGAAACAGTGGAGGAAATGTGAGTTTCAGAAACAGAGAGCACGGTGGTGGATGAAATAGTAAAATAAGCAGGAAAAAATAAAGAGTCTAAGTAAGCTTCAGCCTTGTATTGTTCATGTTATCCACCAGGTAGCACATTGCTCCTGGTGGTAAACCCTTCACGAACATTTCTTTTTTCGCAGTCATTTTACTCAGCGAGTTTTTCGAGAGCACACTTGGCATTCAAAAGGCTTAAGGGCAGTAGAGAGGCTATGGGCATTAGAATTAAAGGATGAGAGAGAAAGTTGTAGATTTCAAAATGAATCATGATAATATATATATATAAATATATCGAAATATTGTATCCATGTACATGTGTTCATACAAAACCAATGTATTCTACGTGCTACTGGATGCTTGCATGAGTGCTACCAGTCAAGTAGCAGAGAATTAATATAATAATAGTAATAGTAATGAAGGAGCAGTAGGAAAGTAATAAAATTTCCATCTGAAGTGAAGCTGTAAGGACCACTAGTAAACTGCCACCACTCTGGAGAACGTATCCCAGCAACATGGTATTTGTAGTTGGTTTGCGAAACAAGAGCTCTCTACAAAATGAGGAGCACATCCACAAAAAAAGGAAAGAAAATTTAGAGAAGAGTACATTAGTTACTTTCCTAGCATCTTCCCAACAGGAATGGAGGTAGTGGTGGTGAAAGTGGAACTATATAGATAACTATGCAGAGCGGATGAGAAGTAGCGTGTGTGGTTGCTCTTTTAAGACGGTTGTCGTGTGATGGTGGTCGTCTTCTCTCCTCAAAGAAAAGACAACTCCACTTTATTTTCTCTCCTTCCAGAGGGCATGAAACAAACGACATTACTGTTTATATATTTTGCCACACACACACGCTGAAGAAATAATAATAACAATGGATGGAAAAACCTAGTGAGAAAAAGCGTACATTCTACTAATAATATGCGCTTAGAGATATGGACAATATATAGGAACACCGTTCTGATGGGAACAAGAAATGAGCCGAAGGACACGTAACTCTTAAACAGTTAATAGCTGCTTATTTTCTCAAGTAGCTGGAGAGAAATAGAGACAGAGAGAGAGAGAGAGATTCGTTTCAAAAATGGTTCAAGGCGAATAGGTATAAAGCTCGTGAAGGATTACAGCACTTAAGACATAGCCAGTCCAAACCGAGCCAGGACACCGAACTCATCATGACAACGAAACCACCCCATACGAGAAAATAAGATAACTATGTATCACTTTCTCTATGCGTCATCCTAATACGTGAGATGCTTGCTAACCAACAGGAATCGTACACTTATCGAAGAAAATGTGTGAAGCAGATAGAATAGAAGTACACTACAGTTTGTAACAAGTGCAGGGACGAAGTTTAGTATTTTTACTCGTCCAATTTAAATCTGCCGATGAGAATTTTACGTTGTTATGTGGCGATTTGTTGAACAAACTGTTTGTAATGTCTTCTGGGCTTAAAAATTGTACTGTATTCTCCCTTCCAATTGCACAGGTGCATGCAATGGTTCCCATTGTAGTTTGAGAAAGAGCGAAATGAACATCAACCCCATTACATACGATTGAAAACAATGGGAAAATAGCTAACAAAGGGGTTTTTATTATATCATCATGCATACTTACACAAGCATATAAAAAGGAGGAATAATTTGGTGCTCATAATGTTCATGTGAAATATTTTGTCATCGAACGAAGACGAGAAAAAAATGACATTTTATGGTTTACTTAATACCTCGCTTCTGGTCTTTTTAAACAGTTTGCTTGAAAAAAGTGGGTAATGAAGCTCGTAAAGTAATCTCTACTATATAGTTTATTATTATAATATAGTGCAGAACAACGACAAAGCAGAAGAGGAAAATAAATGCCTTGTTTTGAAAATAATAATGCTTACCCATCATCCTTCCTTCTCCTTTGCATATAACCAACCATATAGTCACTGCGTTTTTTTTCGTTTTGAGTCAATTAGTGAAAGAGAGCTTCCTTATTGTGCCTCTAGAAGCCATTTTTTAATGGTGATAGTGATAATACCGAACCACTGCTACTGGTGCAATGTACTGCTAAGTGATTACCAAGGTATGTAACAACATCCTTCTCACCATTTACTTCACCGTCATTAATACAGTGTTCATATCATAAATGGCAAGATGGAGTCAAAAAGTTAAGAAGAGTTTTTTGAATGTGTTCGTTAGCTTTCTGGGAATAATGGAAATTAAGTAGCTTTTGTGAGGCAAGTATTTTTTTCTTTCTTCCGGCTGTCTTTTCAACAAAAAAAAAGTAAAATCATTGTGAGGATTCATAATAAGTATTTATACATGCTTAGAAATTATAATACTGCAGCAGTAACAGCAGTGCAGAGAATTCTCCCAAAGGTATAAATAATAGGGCTCCCGTTTTTTCCCTCCTCCTTTTCCCCTTGGTTGGAATTAGAAAAGAAAATAATAATCCGAATGAATAGGACAAGTTTGAAATGAGCGCCAACTTGTTAATCTTCTTTAAGCCCTGTGAAAACGATAATGCAGAATAAGGACTTGAGGTTGAGGCGGCCACTTTGCATACAGGTGATTTGCATGTAACCAAGCTAGATGACGATGATGCATGCCGTCGTCGTTGTGAAACCTCCAGACAACTTTTTATGCAGACATTCCTCACCTCAAATTCTCAGAAGATTGGGCTTTTGATATTATGCCATGCCACATGAAAAGGGAGACAGGCAAGGATACGCCTCTGGATGGAAAATAAATGATACCCTACTTTGAAAAAAATTGGAAAATTTTGTTTTTGGCAAATTGCCGTAGTTACTCTGCAAAGATAGATGCTGCGTTCAAATTGTTGAATGGCATAATCGTGAAGTGGAAAATGTGTGCGATTATTTGTTTCTTGATAAAAAACAATTTCTACGTTTCTTTTTTACCAGAAGGGGTTGAAAATTAGGTAACTAAAGTATGCATACAAATAAAGTTTATCATAGCAAGAGAGTGTATTAATTACTAGTTAAAGGTTGTACGCATCGCGACAACACGGGTTGTGATGACATCATCATGTGTGTATGCTGAACATTTTCCGTACGTTACCGTTGTGATCTGCGGGAAGCATAATAATGTTTAGTTTGTTGGCCATGAACTGATGATGATTGTTATGGAATCAGTGAAGCATCACTTTTCAAATTAGAAGAGAAAGAAAGCCTGTAAAATTGTAAAATATTTTGTGCAAAAGCCTACTCACTTAGATTCCTGAAAAGGAGAAGCTTTGTATTCCCGCATTTTGACGCCGCACACATGTGACTACCATTACAGCATATAACTGCATTAATTAACACATAATTTTGTTAAAACCACGGGAATCCCAGAGCTCAACACTTGAGCTTTTTGGCATCACTTGGCTTCTTTCTTATTTACGCAACTCTTTACCGAAAAACTGTTCTCCCAGCATTACAAAATGGTTCCCACTTTTCCCTCAAGCAAAAAAGCATTCTCTTTCTGTTCCTCTCTACTCTGTCCTTCTGAAAATTTGCAAAATAAGAACTAGAAGAAGAATGCGGGTTGTTTGCAAAAAAAAGTTACAAAAACAGAATAACAGAAGAACGTCTTGTCTGTTTAATATTCTGAATCCATGTATTTTTTGCATCTTGTTAATCGCTTGACATGCAGGGCAGAGAAGGAGAAGGAAAGTGAAAGAAGGAAAGAAAATAGAGAAATAGAGTTGTTTGGAGCTAGTTATCAGGTTATTAATTCACTTCACGTTTCCATTTATACAAAGACAAAAAACAAACACAAGTACATAGATGGATACACAACACATCTCCATCCAGCACACACCACTGGATCTCCAGTCATGCTTTTATTTATTCAAATCGCACAAAAATAGAAGGACAAATAGATATTTCCCTGTGTTTTTTTTCTCTCGCGTATGTGCATTGTGTGTGTATGTGTGTGCGCGCTTAAAATTTACAACATTATTTGGTGACGCTCTATTGGCATTCATTAGATTTCATGGCTGTTTGCTCATGACATATAAGAGTTGCCGAAAATTTATGAACTTAACATGTTTTGTCCCGCTTTCTTTCCCTCAGTCACTTTCTCTCGTTCCTCTCATCTCACTTTCTATCTCTCTTTCCACTTTTCCCTTTCCTTCCTTTCATTCGTCTTTGTGCCACCACCGTGCCCGCCGCTCTGTTGTTGTTTGTTCTTAGTGGAAAGGAAGAAACTCGTTGTTTTATGGTTTGTTATGTTATATTCCTTCACGGTAATTGCAAACTATCTATACTTTCACAGTTTTAAACCCTGATAATAATGTATTTAACTGGGCCAGTTCAATGCATCTCTCCCATGTGACGGAGAAAGAAAGAGAGCGAGAGCCAATGCTGTTTTCTCTTTATCGACAACGACGACAGCAAGGGAAAGTCCTCGGCTCTGGCTGTTGCTGCTCTGCTCCCTCTCCAAATGTTGATATTTCTTCTTGCAAAAAGGAAAACTTTTATGCTCCTGCTTTTATCTCAACGATGAATCTTTTCCTCTCGATTTTCCCAGTACGGCCGTAGTACAAGTAGTAGCATTGTAAAATATGTGCACCGCCACCACCACCACCACCGCCATATTACCAGACTACTGCACTGCACCTAGGTTCACAACAAAAGTACCCGTTCACTCAAGTGGTTAAAGATAACATCTTCTCTCGAGGAGATATTGCTCCACCCGAAATACACATTCTCTGAGAGACATATTACTTTTACTACATCATCTGCAAAAATATTCGACATTATAGCATCCAGCTATGAAGGAGCACTCTGCTTATTAATACCCTATTATACGACATGATATGATAAATACCGAAACAGGTTTTATTATGTTCATATATTCTTCATAAAAATTGCTTAGTCTGTAGAGAGAAATTCTAAATCTTCTCCTGGGCCTGTGTGGCCTCTGCCTTCTCAAGCCATAAATACATTGTTGATTTTCCTTCTATTCGAAACACTTCACTATAGGAAATTTTACATGATTTTTTCCCGCTTATGAACGATCCATCATGCTATGTGGTAGGTATCTATTATTACTGTGTGGGGGACAGACCAACACTGCGAAAATAAATTGCTGTTGTCAGTGGTTTTGTCTGCCTTTGTGAGACAATAACTTGGAGAAGGAATCACAAGAGATTTTCATTTTTCAGCGTTGGGATTTGATGAGAGATGAAAGCGAACAAGTAAACATTACAATGATTAAAGAAATTCCATTGTATTTTCTGATAAGACTTTTGTTTTAATTTTATGACAGCTGAGGAAACGACAAAATGCTTATTTTCAAAGAATTGTCCCAACTTCCGTTTAAACACCAGCATCTAAAAAACTTGTAGGATTTTTGGAGAGCGAAAACGATAAAAGTGCTTTATAAACTAGGCATATTTTCTGCATTATTTACCATTCCTCCGAATAAATTTCCTTGCTACTTGAGGAGCTCGAATGTGCAAGTGGTTATTTTAATAGCAAATGTATTCCCCACTATTTTCTCCGAAGTATATGATGACTTTTACTTGGAAACCAGGGAGAAACTGCGCGAAAATAAAATATTATTGCATTATGATAATAATATTGCCGTTTTGATTTTATTTCCTTCACAGGTTTTCACTTCCTGCTCTTCTCGTCCCAGCTACACTCTGAGTGCTCCTGCTGCTGCTGTTGAAGAAGAAAGAAAATAATAAAGTAATTTTCGAAACAAGTTGCATCTCAAGGAAGAAACAGCACACTAGCCAGTTGTGCTGTTGAGTGTGGTTAGTGTGATGTCGCTGTGGCAGCGTAAGCTCATGGCGATTCTCTATGCCCCAACGACGGCACCCATCATTCTAGTCGTTGCCCTTATTCTTTGTAATGCTGTCGCACTTCAGTAAGTTGTTTCACTTTTTTTCTCTACTCCTCTTCGCATCCTTTCATCTTCTTAGAAATCTACTGAATAGATTCAACATTTTTCGCTGTTTTTATTTTCCTCTACTTTTTTTCCCTCCTCTCATTCTTTCATCTGCTCCGCTCACATACAAAATTCATGAGAAAATCATTATACAAGTTGGAATTCGAAGGAAAAAACGGGAACAAAAAAGCGCACATCATTTATTATTCAAGCTGCGAAAAAAAAGAGTGCATGGGAACTTTTGGTTCTAAATATTACGACGATGATGACGATGTTTCTCTGCCTGGTGTAAATACGTGTAGTGTACAAAAAAATGGGCAGAGTTCATTCTCATCCATAAAAAATAAATAAATGCATGAATATCACCATCATGTTTTTTATTTGTATGTAACTCGAAACAAATGGAAAGATGAGAACAAAGGAAGAAAAGAGGAGGAAGAAAGTACGTATTGAAAATAATAGGCGGTTCATAGCAGCAACACTTCCACCCCCAGATTGCAGCTTTTTATTACCATTTGTTGCTATGAATTTATGATGAAGCGTTTTCTATTGAGATTGTTATCATATAACACAAATCGAAAATAAAGTTTTGCTTGAGTTGCTTTAATTCTACCTTTTATGATATCTGAAATTCTCCTTTTGTGTTCTTCACTCGCAAGTTTTTCACATCAGTGAAGTCCATGGGGAGATCATTGTACTCATTTGTCAATATAAATGTCTGTCTGTCCATTTAAGTATTGTCCGATTTTGAGATGTTTGAAAAATAAAATATGCTCCTTTGCAACCCAAATGTTTTTAATAGTTTGCCATGTAAATATTTAGGGTAGCTGGGATGAATTTAGAGCATCAAATTCTTCGTATTATTTTTTATACAAAAGAGTTGCCTCAGGGAATATGAAAGACATGAGAATGTATCATCTTTGAAAGCATGCCATTATTATTGTATGATATTATGTGTTTAGTAGCTAGTCAGGATATTAGTTAAGTCGTTGGAAATAATTCAATCTGTTTATTCAAACTATGAAATTCTTAGTGGAGCTCCACAGAAAATCAACTATCGTCAGAAGGAGAAGCAGATTCTGGATCAAATTTTAGGCGGGACCTATGACAACAAAATTCGTCCCTCTGGTGCCAATGGAACAGGTGATGTGCTCTGATAATTTTTCATTTCTAAGATTAGAACAAGCTATTCTACTTCGTCGTACTTTATTCACATCTATTAAAGACACAAATTTTCAGGAAAACGTTAAAATAATTTTACAAAATACTGAAATACCAAAACTTTACCAAAACTTTCTCCTTTTTCACAAATAGAGTAAACACCAACGCTGAAAATACCATTGATATAGCATGAGTCTTTGATTTAACATGCACAATTGTACAATTCAATTAAGTTTTCAGCTTTCAATCAAGTTTTTCTCCATACCATATAAACAGTTGAAATACAAGAACTATTACACTTTCTTCAAAACTATTCCAAGAAAGAAAACATCATTCATTGCATTTGAAACACTGAAGTTATACATGACTTTTTGAATGAAATGCTGCAGCAGCAGTTCCAATGTCAATCAATGACACACGACCATATATTTGTATTTCTACATGTTAAATCTGTGTTTTACTTGACATGTACATAATTTATGAATATTGTATTTATTACTCTCTTTTGTATTTTAAATATTATAATATATTTAAACAGTCTTTCAATGTGTGATGCAATTAATGTACCAGTGTATACTTTCATCACAAAATGTTTCCCACTTTTTATTTGAGTTGTTTTGTCAACTGCCACCACCATCTTCTTCTCGTTGACAGATTCTTTTTGTTTCTCTCTTATCGTCAAATTAATTGTATAGTACATTGTATCAATGCGCCCTTGTTTCCTCTATAACTCAACCCTGAACAATATATACAAATTACAGACTGTTCAAGTATTTATGAGAACGAACAAACGTACAACAAGTGAAAACAAAGAACGACAAAGGGACAAAAGGCAAAAACCATTATCAGTTGAATGCAGTGCATGCATCATAAATACTTAATAATAATGATGGGAGAGTTGGAAAAGTCAAGTTTTTGATAGGCTATTATTTTGAGCATTCAATTGCCATGTTTTTTTTCCATAGAACTTGTTCACATGTTTGCCTATTAAAAATGTAAAGGATGAACCCTGTATGTTCAACAGTCAAAGACTTGCGTCACCGGTGAAGTCAGTTTGGTACGACTCGAATAGGGAATAAGGTGCAGAGATCATGTTGAAATTGATAATGACCACCACAGTTTTCCTTTGAAAGTTTTAACTCTGATGAAACACGCAGTCTGCTCTTACACGCTTTATTACAGGCCAAAGAAACCAGTTGTTTTTCGTGTAGTTCAAGTTCTCAAATAAAATTCTAAAGACAATAACGAAGAGAATAACAATAAAAGTAATAACTGCTAACGGTGATGAGCAAAAACCGTTCCTCATTCTCTGTCAAACTTTCCCTACACATTTGGCTCAGAGATGACTTCTAAACTTGAAAACTTTCACCGTTCGAATAAATCGTCTAAGCTGATGACATGTATGACGAGGGCACACATAATATGTTTTCCCACATATTTTTATCTACAGTTACTACATCATCCAAAGTCGGAGCAATAATAATACTAATCTGTTTAAATTAAAGATAATTGGAGGGTGTAATGCGGAGAAAATTTGTCGCAATTGTAGGCGTAAAACTGGCCATGTTAATAAAATAACCGTACCATTTGCAATTACAAAGTTTCATCTTGGCATTATCGACCCTGTCGTCGTCACGTTGTCGTCTTTTAAGATTCCAATTGGTATGTAGGTGGTAAACTTGAGTAATTTTATTAAATGCTAGTGTGTAATGCGACGTGCGACAGATGAACTTCAGAGCGTAAAAAAGGCTTAACACGGCACGCGAGTTTCTAACATCTAGTAACATCAACTACTGCTATATATAGTGAAAGCAGATGTAATACTTGTCGTCGTCGTCGTATTAGTAGTGACAGTGGTGACAAAAGAGTAGATAGGGTAAAGAAGCCAAAGGGGAATAATGTTTGTCAAAAGTTGTTCATCCTTTTTCTGACTTCCATGGGAAGATTAATAATGATAATAATTATATGGGGAATGTATGTGTGTGCTCAGCAGAATATGTACATAGGTGCCCAACCAGTAGTCTGATGAAATAACCTGACCACAAAAAATACTCCTTTCTCTGCTGCTTTCTCCGTTTCTATCTCTCTCTTCTTTCATATCACTCTCTTCTCTTCCCACCACACAAATGTATGAGCGACTTTCGCTCGAGTTGCTTCTTTTCATAGAAGGAAAAAGGCAGAAATTTCTGTGTACAGATCTCTCTGCCTTTATTATTACTTCTTCCACACTGCTTACAACTTATTGCATAGCAGAAGAGAATCCGCTTAACAATTGTCCAACAAGCAAAATGGTGAAAATATACTCGTGGATCATATAATACAAGTTTTTCTTCCCGTTCGAGAGATAGATTGAAGTTCTTCTTTTTTCTATAAGAATAGCTCGAGTACGTACGTGTATGCATCTATTTTCATTCGTTATGTTATGTTTACCTAATAGAAAAGTTTACTGTTTGCTACTGCTGCTCTGCAAGTTCTTTCTTTAGTGGATTGATTCAATGGGGTATAGGTAGAATCGGAAAGGAGTATCCTAAACTAAGGAGAAAGTAGAAAAGCTAACAGTAATAACAATATGTGTGTCTAGCACATCTCTTGCTCCATTCGAACGAGCGTGTAACCAGTGTTTGCATAATGCCCAATTTCAGCACAATTTTCAGTGGACAAAATGAAAAAGAGTGGAGGAAAAATGGGTCGTGTTGTGCCTGCCACTGCCACTACACAGCCCAGGATACATTTTTCCCATGCCCGAAATGCATTTTGGAAATTTCCAGTTTTGATCACCGGGCGCTCTCTGCATCCAAGTTTTGTGCAAGGAGAGTGAATTTTCTTTTTCATCGTCAACGAAAAGTTGGGTTGAGAGATGTGAAGGAATCGGAATGAAAGCTGAAAATTCTCTATTCCTATCCTGTCATCACCACCGCCACCACCACTAACAGCACCAGGGGTGGTGGTAGTCGTAGTTCAGTAGTTGTACGTATGCAGTGAGTACTTACTTTCACCATCAAAAACACTACATTTTATAGCCAATAGAGTTTACTTCCCTGTCTTTCTCTCTCACTTTCACTCTGCCTGGTTGAGTTAGATGCTGCAGCAGTTTGCACTTCGCAGCTTGTTCCTTCGCACATATTCTCCTTTCATTAATGATTAGACACTTTACTCCATGGAAAATAATTTCACACCGACTTCCACAAGCTTTACGATCTTGACTTTTGACAGTTTTAAATAATAATTTTCATTACTCCACGATTTTATTTGTATCACCATCACTACTACTGCTTCTACTACTACTACCACCACCCTTTTAAAATAGGAAGGTATACTCTGTTGCAAAATCTTGTGGGCATCTCCTTCTCCTATAATTTATTTTCCTTTTGGAAACAAGGAGAAAAATGGTTAAAAGAAAAGCTCACGACTACCATAGCACGCCATGCCATCCCACCACCACCATCACTGCCAAAAAATATACGAGCAGAGAGAACCAAAGGCTAAACAAATTAAATATTCTGAGCATGAAATCTCACTGTCAAGTCTTTTCTTCTTGCATCAAAGGATGTGAGATAGAATAGGAAAAGAAAGATGGAAATACACATTATATGTGAAACGGCGAATGAAGCAAACAAATAATGTACTTTCTCTAAACTGGGAAATATGTATTTAATGGCACGAGTAGTGAAGCCCGTCTATTTCTTCTTCGCTCTCTCTCTCTGCTAAATATAAAATGAACACATTAAAGTCACGTAAAAGAATATAGCATTATGGCTGTTGTGTGTGGCAAAACTACATCTAATAATAATTGACTTTGCTTGTTGTGTGTGAGTGAGTGTGCATTTATTTACCACTACACGCAATGCATTTATGTCATGTTCATGCCACAGATCATTTTTTCTCCTTCTTTCTTCATTTGTTACAAAAAAAGGAGAAAAGGCAAAGGGTTAAAAACAAGTAAACTAACTCTCCTTTGTACTTGGAGACTGACTTTTTATAAATTATTCTTATTATATAGTTTTCTCGCAAAAAATAGCTCCTAGCGATTTATAAGTAACTAGAAATATATTTTTAGGGTATACATTTAAGTAATTTGCTGTTCCACCTGGAAGAAAGGTAAAAGCAGAGAAAGGAAAAATAGTCGAACTGAGAATCACGTTTAAGGTTTTAATAATACTACGTGTTTCCAATCAGGCATACAGAACTCATCGGTTGCAGGGATCTCGATGAATCTCTTGAAAATCAAACGTTACAAACAAATGTTACATAAAAAAGGAAAATTGCTACCTTTTTTATTTACGAAACGTGAATAAAGAGAGCTTCCATTTTGAAGGAACAGCAAAATGGTGCGTCTTTTCCCCTCTTTCGCCATCTTCTTCCTCAAAGCTGTACATGACAGTGCATACTGTTGAATGGTTGAAAAAGAGAAAGACAGGAGAGAAAAGTATTTTCACAAATTTGTACTCTGCTGCTCTTTTTATTCGCCGTCTTTTCTCTGGTAGCAACTGGCTTGAAGAGCCTTAGTTGTAACGAGTAGTAGCACTTGAAAAGTTGATCTAATGGAAATGGAATGGAGGAAAAAAGCCATAACTGAGCAAAAGTAAGTATCCATGTGCACTTGCAAGTGTATGTGAGCTACTGAGTGTATGTGTGTGTGTGTTTTCCACGGAGCTGTGTTTTTTATTTGCTACATTGATGATGAGGATGACGATGATATGATAATATTAATAGTGTGTCCGTACCAAAAAACTTACATAGCAATCATGGCATGATGTACACAAATAGTATATTATGGAGAGAAAGTATATAACATATATGAGGTAAATCTGCTGTGATGGCTGTTGTAAGAGATGTGTGCTTATAAGGGAACATTCATAAAGTAATCTGAATGCTAACAAACAAGAGATTTTACAACGGATTTAGAGGAGGATTACGTAGCAAAGAATGATTTCATGCCTGAACTGATTTGGAAAAAACGAGCATTCTTTTCACAAGCCTTTTTCTCTCTCTCTCTCTCTCTCGTTTCCCATACCAAAAAACATCTGTAGTTTGTATACGTTATCCTCCATCAAATTCGTACTTGTGAGCTGGAAAAAAGCTCAAGCACTACTGTCTACTGTCTCTACAGTAGTAGTAGTCTACTGGAAACCCGTTTTACCACGGTGAAATGCACGGATGCGAGAGAATGGTGATCATGATGACGATGATGCTTATGCAATTTCAATGGACAGTGCTGAATGTTGTGAAAGAGCTGAGCGCTTCTTTGTACTTGCTCACACATGACTTGAAAAATATGCGAAAAAAAAGTTTGTTGAGCGCAAATCCAAAATTGATTGAAAATAATTGATTGTTTTTTTTGCTTTTGAAAAATACTTTCTCTGTTCTCCTTTATTTCTCGTCATCGTTCTTTCCGACATAGAGCTCAAACCCGGAGTGAAGCTAATCTCGTGCGAAAAAGAAGTAGAGAGAATGCAATATAATAGGAAACAAAGAAGAATTGACTTCCGGTAGAGAGGATGTCGCAGTGCAGATAAGATGAACGGAAAAATGCCCCTTTATATTGAGTTTAGGCGGCTCAAGTGTTTTCAAGTCATGTGAGTTTTTAAAAAATTGTTGAGATTAGTGCCACTTTTACTGAAAAATCAACAGAGTTCAAATCTAAATATCTAAGCAATACAAAATATCATGCAAGCTAGATATGTAATAAACTATAAACTTTAATTATCAACACCGATTTCTATGGGCAAGTGAGCTGTTTACTAATGAACACATTCGCTGTCATAAGTGCATGTATCTGAAAAATATTTTGACAACTCCTAATTACAAAATTTGTCAATCATGTAATCGCTCTTTTGCAGAAAGTAAATTGTCAGATCACCACGCACATGACTTATCCCATAGTTCCAGAGTTTTAGTAAGACAAGTGACATGGGAGAGTTCACTTTGAATTTGATATTTGATGATGCCCCTTGACGTTTTATTTCATTTCATATTATGATTCATCACTCAACCGAAAAATCTCCACACATATAGGACAACATCACATGCTGATTGCAACGTATATCTTTTTCTTTTTTGTACTTTCAATCTACCCACACATTCGTTACAACCTTTTTCTCTCACAGAGGAATTCCCTCAGTTGATAGAAATGTAACTGATTAAATGTCAAATCAAGAAGGCATATTCCATTCCGTCTCTCTATTTTTACCTTTGATTTGCCATATCGCCATGTTCATAAACGGTTTTTCCATTTCATGTGAGAAAAGCATAATAAAAAAATATATACGTTCCGCGTGAGTTTGTGTGTTTGTTTAGTGTAACATAAAACATAAAAAAATTGTTGGCGAAAAAAATATCAAAGGAAAGTCTCTCTAAGCTTCACTGTCTTTCACCAAAAAAAGTAACGTTGAACGAATTAATAGGAAAAATCCTGTTGATGTGAAAGCAAAGAATTGTATATCCTTATAACTGCATGTAAGAGAGATAGATATGAACAAATTGCACATGTTTTTGGATTTTTTTCTTGTATTTTGGGTAAACTGAGATTCTTCTAACTCGATAAGCTATCTTTCTCGATGATACACACTTATGCTCTGCTCACAATAACTCTTCCACATGATACAAAAAGTAGCATTCTATTTTCTACCTATATCCTTTAGTAAGCCCCTGGATTTTTGCTCATTCAACTTTTGGAAAAGTTTTCTTTTCTCTTCCCTCTGTGAGTTGAATGAGCATGGGCACTAGTTCTTTGACTACTGGCTCTCTTCCATATTATATTATTATCTCGTATCTACCCGTACTAATTCTTTTTTACTCCTCTTGTTACAAACACCAGAATAGCTGCATAGTTGTTGTTGGAACAAAATAAAAGTGAAAGGAGGAAGAGATAGAGTAGATCCACATCAGCTTAGTTACTTATTAGTTTTCCTAGAAAAAGTTTCCACTGCAATAATAATAATAATACTGTATAGGAGACTGACCCACTGGATAATAGATACTTACGGATTGTAAAAACTTTTGACATGAAAACTACACATATAAAAATGATATATAATTATGTGTGTGTATGTTTCCATATCTGCTTTGGATGGTGACATTTAAGAAATACACAACCAGAGAGAGAGAGAAAGCAGGGGCTCTGATGTGTTTAGCCAAGGGTTTGGTGGTGACTGGATTGATTACTGTACAATGTAATGTATCCAGCTGGCATGATGATGATGGCGCAACAAAATCAATTAAAATACCAAACACAGATTTCTAATTTCATTTTAC
This sequence comes from Willowsia nigromaculata, assembly GCA_034700605.1. Lineage (NCBI taxonomy): Eukaryota > Metazoa > Arthropoda > Collembola > Entomobryomorpha > Entomobryidae > Willowsia > Willowsia nigromaculata. The sequence continues at coordinate 40,531 of JAQIXX010000439.1, read as the reverse complement.
TTTCAAAGCAACTTTTATGTAATGAACGTATGCTTTCAGCAAAGGATTACAAGTTATGCTTTCCATCTAAACAAGGGAAAACTTTGGAGAAAGCAGTGTGCTCTTGCAGAAGCACAGATTGTGGAAGGTGAAAGTAGGGAATGACGAACGGTTCTTTGAAACTCACAAGAAACATGGGAACGGGTATACTCAAATGACAGAAGAAAAATCACTTCAGCATGTTTCTACCGCTACTGTTGTAATTCATCTTGTGTGTCTCCCTCCCTACACTTACCGCAGTATTCTCCTTTCCAAGAAGAGAAAAAGTGGGAACACAAGGGAAAACCAACAAGTCGAGAAACAGGCTGATTTGATGCAAAACTACTCGTTTAAATTGGAAATACTTTTGGTTTTTTCAATCATGTGTTTTTTTTTGCAAATTTATGCGTAATGTTACCTAAACCCCTCTGCGTGATCTATTGTTAAAACAGCTGTCACAGTTGGTTGAAACAATGTCGATGAATTGTAATAATACGTAGAAATAATGGAGTATAATTTTGTGGGAACAATTTCTTACGAAATTAAGCTATAAAGTAATTGAAATCATAATATTCTACTGTTTAGGTACATATTTAGTGGTTTAGTAGCATGAAATTTTTTAAAGAATAAGCAAAATGATCTTTTTGAAAATTCTGAATAAAAATAAGTTATGTATCTATGTAAAATTTGTGTGAGCAGGCCCAACAATCGTTAGTGTCAACTTGTATGTGAGGAGCATAGCAACTATTGATGACGTGAAAATGGTAAGTGGGTCATTGCAAACCCCACCAAACCATCCAACTAGAAACATATAAGCAGAAATTTCCTATCTATCTATACATAATACTTATCTATTAGATATATATATCTATATCTCTCTGTTCTTCTCTCTACTGCTAGTAGCAAATTATTTTTTTGGGGAGTTACCATATAACTTTATTATACCTGTTAATGTTAATCTTTGCAATGTATACATAATTTTTTGCTATTCTAGCAGCTACTTTTTTCATTCATTCCAAATTAGATCATAGGCAAAGTTAGATGAAGACGTAGAAATACCTTTTATTCATTCATTCTTTAATATTACCATGATTATCATTCTTGTTACAATTTAATTACTACCATTACCATTTATTGCGTTCCTTTCATTTTAAAAGCGTATTTTTGCAACACTCTTTTTGTTACCTTCTCCCCTACCTTGCCATCTCTCCACTCCAATTTACTTTGTACATACTTTTTAAGCCCCAAAAGAAGTATACCCAAGAACAAGGAAAGAATTATGCAGAAATGTCAGTTTTCATACAAATAACGGCAGCCATGCAATGCGAACAGTTGCAGTAGAGAATAGCATAAAACGGCATTGATGAATAAATTGATTCAAACTCAATCTTACAAACTGTTGCAGTATATAAGAAAAGTGATGCAACTGGTAACATTTGATTAAAACAATAGTGCCAATTCTCATAAACTAGAACAAGATTATAAATAGCAATAACGCTTGCTTTTTAATGTGAATTATTGGCAGTATTATATTCTTCACTCCATTATTTAAAGTTGATGAAATTCATACTCTTCAAAAGCGTGATGGTACAAGTTATACATTTTCTGACTCACACATACACATGAGAAATGTTACAATTTAATATTAGTTTTCCAAACTATATGTTTATACTTTGTTTGATGATATGTATCGAAAGTAAAATTAGCCCTCTCTTTCTATCTCTCTTTCTTTATAATTCCTAAAGCTGTCGTTTATATATATATATATTTGTCAATTTAAGCAACCTTCTCTAGGGTTGCCAATTGCCATGCAATGTAGCGTATTCTTTTGAAAGGATTGGGAAAGTGAAAAGTTTGGCTGTGAACTGTAATTTTGTGCTGCGTGAACGGAATTCGTTATATTTTTGTAGTTTCATTATTATTTTTTCTCACTACAAACTGGTATGCTCGATGTCATGTTTGTCAACTTTGTCTTTTAATTAATGATCTCTTTATGTCGTATGAAAATTTGAAAATTGGAAGCAAAATCTATTAGTGCTAGTGCAACCTATAAATACAATAACCTACTTTTATTTTCATTTCAGTTGAAAGCACTGAAATATAAGCTAAATAATGCCTCAGCTCTCTGATTCCAAGAACAAGTATCTTGAACAAAACGTCCGCCAAGAGTTGAGTTTTTTGTTGAAACAGAGAAAGGTTTTGACTTCAGATTTCTTCTGGAATTCGGACACATTTAGAAAGCTAGAGAATGTACAAAAGCAAAATGGAGATTGCATTTATCGGGAATCGATTCTTCCCATCTGTACCTATACTTGTTTATTCCTTTGTACTAAATATACCCTTATCAAAAAACCTGCTACCCTAATCAAATACTTGAAATAATATTACCTTAACGTATACCACTAGTAAAAAACTAACTGTTTTTTTGCTGCTGCGCTAAATACTCCGCCGATTGAAGTTACATACTACCGCTTTAGTAAAAGTTGAGTTTGTTGAGATGCTGAGCGTATATGTTATCAGTATTTAAATCATAAAGATAACCTCCCCATCAGTTTCCCTTTGTTTTGTTCAATTCAATTTTAATGGTTTAAAATTTGAAAATCAGGAAATGAGTCATCCTTTGTATTGATTGATATGTCTGAATACTAGAAGTTTAGAATAGTTTAATGCTTCGTTATCGTTACTTCGTTGCATACTTTTAATTTTTAACACAAAAATCCCTTGTTTTTGTTTATATTTTTAGATTAAAGTGAATGACGTATTTCCAGTAAAAATTGTGAAAAATAAGAAGGAAAGTTATTTTTTTAAATATTTCTTTTAAAGATCTACTGTTTCTAGTCTCTACTAAATTTGATGCATTGACAATTTTCTGTGAAACGGTAAGTACACACATAACGGCCATCTTGGATAACATAATATCTAAGTGATGATGAAAAAACGTAAAGAATTTTTACTCTTGTTATCACAGTCTTAACTAATCGTTAAAAATCTTCCGTTCCTCCGTATTTACACAACAGATACCAACATGACACACTTTAAGTCTATGGATAATATTATGTGTTAAAAGCATTCATGTAAAATGTCTTAAATCTATTTATTTCGTGACATTTAAAAGGATATTTTTTCAGACTAAATATATACTTTTCTCTCAGAGAATTCACTTTTTCTCTTGTATAAAGAGAGAAACAATCTAGTAAGCTGGAAGGAAAAGAAAGAAAATTTGCAATTTGAATTGTGTTTTTTTGTCTTTACACATATTTGGGACAATGAATTTTGGCCACACAGGACCAACGGAAGTAAGCGTGAATTTGTACTTACGGTCCATCAGCAAGATAGATGATTATGAAATGGTAAGTTGGTAAATCAACATCAACAAATTAAAATTTTCGTCACCACCAAAAGAAACACAGCAATCAAAATACATAATGATAAGTCAATTTATAGCTATACAAAATTTGTTAATATAAAGTGTAATAATTATAAGAATTAGTAGCCAGGCCAAGTCAGGTAACCAAACATCAGGATAAATTTTGAACACAGATGCAAGTCTGCAAAGTGGATTGATAGTTTGAGTGTCACTCAGCTTAAGGTTATGACAAATATATAGTAAAAATACATCAACTGTAAATAATTGGCACAATCCCCCTTGAGTTTCCACCTCTCCAAACATTTAAAGTTCCTGGAACAATCCTCCAAGGATTTAAGATCTGAAGGCCGAAGAGAAACATTGACAAAGCGACTCTCATTTTTACATGCTATAAATGAAGAATAAATGTAAAAGATAAATAGAAAGGACGCGTATCTGTATCAACTCAGATTTCAATAAAAAATATAATTGTGAAGGTTTGTCATTTTTATTTCTAGTGTAAAATTCACTCTATACGTTCACATAAACGACATTCTACAATCGTATGTAACAAAGCTGAAAGTTTTTTCTCTTGTCCCGAGAACTCACTGGCATACAGTGAAAAAAAAGTGCGAAAGGGAATAAATCTAATAAGGCTCATAAGGTTTCACAAAACCATGTTTACTTTGTCTCTCTCTTTCTATCTCGCTGTTTCCTTCTCTCCATGTGTGTGTGTTCAAGTGTACGCAGACGACTGTTAAAAGTCCGAAAGTTCAATTCCGAATTATGGAGAATGGGATGACTATAAAATAAATATGCTCTTTCACTCAGCCTTTTTCTTTATGTCCTATTTAAGCAAAAACGCATATGCAAAAGAGAAGAAAAAAACTTATAGCTTATGACTGTAGAATATGGAGGGGAGCAAGTAGTGAAAGTGAGCTACGACAAGAGTAGGATTTTTTGTTTGGAGAGAGAGAGCTGAAAAAACATTCATTCTATAATAATAATAATAATAATAGTCGTACTAGTAGACTCTGTGTGTGCGTTACAATTTCATGTCATTTATAGCATTAAAGAGGAACTTGTATAGATAGATAGACAGTTGTGTGTAGTGGCAGCAGCAGCAGTAGTTGGAAAAATTGGAAGGAGATTTTCTGTCTCTCCCAAAGCTTTTGAAACAGATCCAAGCCCCAAGAATTCCAAGTACCTTTTGCTCTACCAGTTGGTTGGGAAGATCCAACTGAAATCCAAGAGATCCACCAGAGAAGCTTCTCCCCCACCACTACTAGAAGTACAAGCTCTTGGCACGAACTATCAATCCATTTTGAATATTAATTCTCATAACTCACGTTGACTACTACGTGTGTTTGCATATTTTTCAAAAAAATGTATGATCAGGTCATACATATGTTTACTCACTCAACTTTGTTTTATTATCGGATAGATATGTATGTGCACACATGTACAAATATATACACACTCAGGTTTCTATACATGCGTAGGTAGCTGTATATAAATATTTTGATATTAATAAGTAATACGATTTGTATTCGTTATGTATAATTTATTAAATGGAAAGAAAGCGTTAGGACTGTTAGGAGAGTCGAATGCAAGTGTGGTACAACGTAAACCAATTTCTCTCCCTTGAAAATATGGTTTAAGAAAAAGAAGAAGAAGAGCTCATTTATTTCATTTCTAAAATATTTATTTAGACTATTATTACTATTATTATTAATATAAAAGTTTTAATATATATTATTAGAGTGGTAGTCCCTTTACCGGCCAAATGTTTATGCGATAGGTAAAGATATATACGAAAAGGGCATATATTTTACACATGAGCATTTATGAAAACAGGGATGGAATGGGAGCATGATTGGATGGATGGTGAAAGTTGCTTCCTTAAGTACACACAAAGCTCATCTATTAAATTTAGAAGTGGCTTACAGGAAAATGAGTAACGGACATACCTCTAGATTTTGAGCCCTTCTTTCCCGTTATCCTTTTCACTTCGCACGTGCAGACCACACAGGAACAGAGGAGCACAAAAAATGGGAATAATTCAGAAAAGTCAGGAAATTGTCATTCTGTGGTTGTACGTTCGTTCCCTTGTCATTTTCTTCGGTTGCACCATTTTCTCCGTTTCCATTCCTTTCCTGGAAAGTTATTTCAGATGTGCAAGGCCCACTGTAGAAAAAGTGCACTTCTCAATGGCGTGTAAAACTAGCGAAAGAAAAATAAGCGTATTTACTTTTATTATATCAGGTAATCAACCAGAACTGGTATGAATTCCAGTGCCCATATAAGTGTGTATTTTGGTATTTGCTACGTTATAATGAGGACAGGCAGACAGACAACATGAAAGAATTTTAAAAACTACCGGTATATCAGTGACAAGAGAAAGTGTTAAACATAGGGGTAAAATAATTTAAAATAATGGTATATTTCAAAATTAGTAATAGTCTGACGATAAATAAAAGAGATGATTATAGATAAATATTGCATTGTGAGTTTTGACAAGAATTGTAGGCATGCTCAGTGCTCACATGTTGCACCATTGTTTAATTATTTTAGTGTAGTTTTTCAGAGTATTTAAGAGCACTTTATGTCACATTGGTACACCTCCTTGTATTATTTTTCATTCTACCAATAAGACTAATAGTTTGTGAATGTTCGTTAACATCGACTTGAGTTGTGTGTATGTAGAGGTCACGTTTTTAATTTTATTTTAAATGATTCGAAATGAATTATTGATGTGTCTTTTTTCTTCATTTATCTGAATGATGTTTCATACATGTGTTCAAAATTGTTCGTGTATGAACCAAAAGGAATGTGAGCAATATTAAGTAACTATCAATATGTATCCGTGTTTGTGGTATTAATTTTGTTTCTTTAGCATAATATCCTGCACGATATGTCTTCGTAACCTTTCCATCCATTTTTCAGGGAGATTTCAATGGTTTTATTGTTTTTAGAAACGCATCTTTGGTAAGGTAGAATTTTAAAAAAATGCAAAAAAAAGAAAAGACTAACCTGAACATGAATATACACTAAAAAATTTGCTGCTCCCCTACCGTCTCCCCCGTCATTTTTTTCAACCTGTTTCATTTAGTAAATCTTTGATTAAGCAGCGCTAACTCCAATGTTTCCATACTACCTATTAAATTACTTTCTTCAACGAAGCAAATCTACTTTCATTGTTTCTTTCTGCTTTAATGCATAATATTAATTGATTCTGATTTGAAATGTCTTCAGCTGTAGCTGTGATGTTTTGTGAAATTCACTATGCAGTACTGTATGTGAGGTAATATGTCGGATTTAAGCTGCTACGACGCCATGTTTTCGCCGGAAAAATCCAAGTTTCCATCTGACCGTTTTTCACTGATCTCTCCATTTTTTATATCCATCTAATGCCGATATTCATTATTCCCGAACACAATCATCAAGCATGAAATCGAGCCATGCATATATATTTCCTGCACGTGGAGAAATTTGATGTGTTTTTAGAACAAAAAAAATCAATTTACTAGAAGCCTGCAATAGCATATAGCTTTTCCGTGAAATTTTCAATCGAAAGGAATTAATAGGAAATATGAAACTTGTTTTGTTCACAGAAGAATCCTTTTACTTCCTTTTCCCTTCCAGCAACAAAATTATTTAAAGATCATTTCCGTTGTCGTGCAAGTACAAATACTGACTTTCAAATCATGCTGAAGGACATTTCATTCAGCGTTTAGTCATCCCCAAATTCTCAGATGATTAGCTTTGCATGCTTGTGTCCCTTCCTCATCATAAATTTACAACAGAAATTTTTATTTCACAAAATGAACAGTGATAAAAAATGTAGCAAGAAGTATAAACATTCTCTTTTCTCATATTCCACGTTTTCAACTTAATACCTGCTATATAAATAATATAATGGCCAATCCACTTCTTTTTATTAGAACAGATCACAGGAATTGAGATATTGCTCAACGCACTCACATCCACCCAATACATACAGATGGTAGAATGTTCTGCTCGCCTTTTTCTTGAAAAATGACCATCTTCCATTTCCCATCATCATTTCAGAGTCAACAAGACTACATCCCATAAAATATATACTCCTTTTATAGAACAGCGTCTTCGCATGTATCAAAATAACTTTTTTGACATTTGATAGATGCAATTGTCACTTTTATCTTGGCTCAGCTGCCAACAGTTCTGATATAAATGGATTATTATTATGTTGTTTATTTATGCTTTTCCTTCTCCCTTTTTCGCTAAAACATCCACACTACATTATATATTACCTTTAGGTATTTATCGCAACTTACTATTATTAGTGAACTTGCTAGAAGAAGCGGAGTAGCCACATCATAATAAACATCATCAAAGACTAGCTAGACTCTTTTCATGTATTTTTTGTTGTTGCTGTTCCTGGAAAGAGACAAAAGAATTCCTTTTTTTACAGTTGCTGCGCCGTTGCGCTGTCCAATGGAGAAAATATAAGTTATTTCATAACATGTTACTGTAATAATGAAGTATAAAGGAGGATAACATTACTAAGACCACCTACATCTCTGCTCATGTTTTGCTATGACACTTATTATTCTGGAAAAAATATTCTATTTTCATCATTTTTATACTTGCGTAGCTGACATGGTAATATGATATTTCAAAGCAGATAATTTAAGAATGTATTAATTTGGTCATGTTGGAATAGTCGAATTCTTTCACTGATACCAAAAAATACTTTTTAGGTAACTTGGCGTAATGAAAAAGTAAGCGTAGTAAGTACATATTTCTGAGAGAGAAACTCGAAGTTGAAAAGAAAGCACAAGCTACTTGCGTCAAAAATATTTTACTACATACATTTTTCATTATATATGTTCTTGTCAATAGACACCATCTAATCTCTTCATTACACGCCTTTTGTACATGATGAAGAGGATGCAATTACAGGGTTCTAAGAGAGGCATCTATTTTGTTTCTATTCCAATTCCCTTGAGCATACGTGTACATGTAGTGAAGGATTGACTTTAGAACTACCCAAACATACATGTGAAATCCCAGGTAGCTTTTTGGCTTGTTGAGCTTTCCAGCAGATTTAGTTAGCTTTCTCTGTAATCTCTAGCAAAGAGTAAATGAAAAAAATGTAAGTGAAAAATGGCGCCTCTTCCAATCTTAATTAAAAAGGGATTTTCTCCTAATAAGATCACATATTTTCTCTTATATCCTATCAACTCAAATATTAGTTTTTAAAAATTCGAGGAATCCTTAATTTTCAACAAAACTTTACGCACAGCTCTTTTTGGATGACGTTGAGAAGGGAAATGATTATTTGGTTCTGTTAAAAAAAGGTCTAATTTTCAGCCAGGTATTTCCCCAACAGGTCCACTGACGGAATCTTTTACAAATATTTGTGAAGTTTGCTTCAGATTTTTACGCAAAATTCGATAACAAGTCAAGAAATATTTTAAAACTCTCACATATTTTTAGATATTCATTGGGAAGGGAAAAAGTTTGAAAAATGTGTAGGTTGTTATATGCTGCTCAACTGAGGCAGGAAATTGTATCAGCAGTGTGTACACAGTGAATATTATAGAACAATGGATACTTGTCATGTTTCCTTTCAATTCGAGCACCACAAAAAATGCAAGCAGGGAAATTTCCCAAGGAAGTTTTAAGAGGTGTCCTCAGCATACACTCCTTACCGGCAAATCCTTCCAGTCGACTTGTCAGGAAGAAAATCAGTTGTTTCCTTGCAAATAAAGTTTCAAGACATTTTTTCTTCTTTTCACCTCCTATGATAGTGTGAGAAAAATGCTTTCCAAACATAAAATAAATGAAGAAGCTCGGATTCGAAATGTGACGGGAATATGATATCACTCGCTGGATAAGGAAAATGGAAAGATTATTTCATTTCTTTTGATTCACTTTCTATCTTCTTCTTTTACTTTCCCTCTTATTTCTATCTATCTCTTCTTCTTTCTACCTCTTTCCTCTTAACGCCTTTCTCTTTCTCTCTGTCTATATCTACATTACATATATATATATCGCAAACATCATCTCTATCATTTATTATTGCTCTACTTTCTCAAATTTGTCCTTCGTCTTTTCTCTTTGCGTTAAAATAATTCATATGCCTGTCTGCAACTGTCGTCTCTCCTTTTCCTCCTCCACCAACCAAGCGCAGCCATTTCCACCCGTCTTGTCTAATCTCATTTCTATCAGCAGCACATATGTGTCACGTTTATAATGTAACCAGTTTTGAACAACCGCACACCTCAAAATCTCCATTCTTTTCGTCCTGCCTGGCTTCCTTCCTCCCCACTCACTACACAATACTCACACTCTACCTGTCTCCGTCTAACAAGTAGTCTAAAAATAATATCTGTGAATTGTATCTCCTCCTCGTAGTAGGTGTCGGTAACAAATCTCTATTTATTCCGCTTTTTCGTCATATAATATTCATCCTTATAATTACTTTTGTTGTTGTATGTGTGGGTGGTATGGTATATTACCATAATAAATGAGTCTGTTGCGCAAAATGTGTGTGTTTGTAGCGTGCATAATATTTCAATATTATTGTTATCATTCCATTTCACACTTTTCTTCTTCTTCTTCTTAATCTGCACAGCATACTATTTATATATCCTATCAGTAATTGTGTATAGCTTTACTTATATCAACCAAAACCTATGTGTGTCATTGTTTTCAACAGAAAGCAGAGTACTATATTATCTATTGTGTAAAGTTCTCGTCCTAGTCTACTTTCTACTATATATATATATAACAGCAGCATAGGTAGATAAATATAAACTGCATTGTGTGCAAGAATTATAGACGCATACAAAATACAATTTAGAATAACCGAGATAAATATTTCTAAATATGATATATCGTGATAACTTTTAAGTCAAATTTAGTGCTATTTTAGAATCAAAGTATTATTAAGATAATATATATTATGTATAGTAAGCATCAATACAGAAACTATATAAAGTGATATCCATATATTTTATAAATTTAAAATGATGATAATAATACAATGTCTCTATTTTATATAATGCACTCTTGCATCTATCTGCTCTGTCTTTGTGTGGCTTCTTCTTTCCAAACTGTCGACTTTGCTGACACCACCACAGTGGTCACAAGAATCACACTATCTCTTTATCTCTATCTCTCTTTCTCTCTGTGCACCACAATCTTTTTACCTGATGATAAATTACAGACTATCTCCCTTGATAATCTGTCTACAGTAACATATTGTACACAATACCTCACACACACACACTTACACCATGTATCATACACTCATCAAAACCGTGTGTAAATATACCCGTTTAACCTATTTCATTATGATTGAATTTATAATATTGATAATATCAAACACAAAATATCCCTTTCTATACGAAAACGGTATGCACTATATACCTCTATATTGGACACTATTTACACCTTCTTCTGTAAAAAATATGTACATGAACGGATTTTTTAGTTTTTTTCTTCACACACTTCACTTTACTGCCTTATGGCCTTATGTTCTACAATGGGCCAATCTTTCTCTGCGAAAGAAAAGAAACTACTTTTCTTCCGGTTATTTTTTTACTGGACAAGCAAAAAAAACGCGCATACCGCCGTCGTGTTTTTCTCGTCGTAAGAGTACCGACAGCCGGACAAAAAATATCAACATTTTTCTCTGGTCTCTATATATTTACTATTTTATACAAAAAATACTTTCCTTCTTATTACTATCTCTCTTCTATCTTGTATTTTATATTTTATATTTACAAAATCAATTCTCCTTCAAGAAGCTGTGATCAAGTTTTGATATTTTTTTTTATTTTTTCGCTTTTTCTACTAGACCGTGTGTAACCCTTTAATTTGGCACTGACATTTCAAAATAAGTAGATGTTTGTTCTACTTTTGATTTCGTTTTTTATTGCATTCTTTATAATAATATATGATTCTGTTTTCGATAGAAAACGAGAAACATAAGCTTCATTACTTTCATACTTAACCAAATGCAAATGCAGCATCATAATTGCACCCAAAAATGAAAACCAGGTCATTTACTAATTCACCATAAAAGACTAATCAGGAACTAATTTGTTTTTTATTTGTATTCACTAAATACCTGTTGCATTATAACCTTAAAAATCGATTACTTGTGACCATACTTCTTTCTGTCTTTTTTCTGTGCATTGAACTTTTTCAACAGTACAAAAATATCAAACAGACATCCTTCTTCTACATTTCTATAATGTTAAATACTTTTCATTCAAACTTCTTCCTCAACCATTTGGCTTTGAAAAACCTGTCTGTGACCAAAATGCTTACAGCAATATTATATATTTCACTTTGCTTGCCGTTTATCGGATTTAGCAATGCTTAACCAGCTAATTACTACACGCTTTCCGCTTTTAATGTTTTAACCAACTCACCACCATCAGCAAAATTATAGTCTCGTTAAATATAGATGGCGGGCTTGGAAACGTCTATGAAAACCGTGCTACGCTTTCATTATGACTATAAAGTATACAAGCATGTACATATAGTGTTTTAATCATTAATATAGCTTTGCTTTTAACTTTGAAATATTTGGAATATTTACCTAGATCGAAAATATTTCGTCACAAACACTTCTATCTGCTTCCCCTTAAATCACTATTTACAAAATCAACTAATCTTATGTCAATGAACAATGAATGTAGTAGTACCATCGCATTTTGCAGTCATATATCACAAATATCACTTTTACCTTCACCACAGTATTATCTTCCCACACAAAAATTAACACGATAGAAACTAACAACATGTGTAACTAGGAAATTAAAATTATAGTATTAGTCATACAGTTAACGAGCATCATTGTCATTGTACACCCACGTACAATTTATTATGTACACCATCATACGCCCATGAATTTTACAACATCTACTTGGACAAGCTGGAGGCGTTTGATAAACGAGCAATTTGTAAGAAAGCAAGTATATCTAAAAAAGTGTATCATAATTTGTCAAACTGGAAATAAATCAATTTTGGGGTGTATATTTAAAATATGCATAGTGATGATAAATGTCAGGAGTCAGAGGAACAAGTAAATATTGCAAAATCGAAACGTGAGCTTTAAAGCAACAAATGAAACTTTGAAAGTCAATTACACTCACCTTTAAAACAAGTCCTCCAAGTCATAAACTACTCTGAAGTCTAAAAAGCAATCATTTAGCTACTCAAGTTCTTTTATAGTCCTTTTTACACGTAGTAAAAGTCTCTAAAGAGTAAATAAAAAAGGAGCATGAAAAAGGCATTAGTGCACCTCCACACTATCAATACACCTTCTTCATGATCCTATTAAGAGAATTTATTGCAAGGAGAAGGAGGACAACAAAGGACACACCGTCATGATTGTAGTACGTCCATTATTACTTCCACTATAGATTTCTCTTCCAGAAATTATTGTTTTCTTTTCGAGTTATGCCTTTCTCCGAGAAAATTTTCGTCGTTAGAAAAGAAAAGATTACCACTGATAACTCACGAGCAGTCAGAGAGTACAAAGCGTCATAAATTATTAAAGTATAACGCAGCTCTTCTAGTCCCCTTTCAAAACTCTCTTGGGCTTTTTCGACAAGGGCTCAATCTACCTGCCCGTAGCAAACTTATCCATTCATTGTAGAACTGAGTTTTGCAGTTGTGATGTAATAATAATGATAAATATGCGTGCTGAATACTAGACGAGTAGAGAGCCTCACCTTACTAAATATTTACTGTACAGTGTACACCCACTTGCAAATATTAAAAGCATCATCATGATTCTATATCTATCTGTACAAGATTTCTGAAGGGAAATGTGAGACGCCAAGACCGACACGGAGCGGAAGGGAGAGCAGGAGACAAAATCTAATTTTTTTGTCATCTCAAAAAAATACGACTTAATTTTTTCCACTTTCTCTAAACTATGCGTTCACTTCATAAAATACAACTTTTTTACTTTGTCTTTTTTCCGGAATTTTTTATTATATGTGCGTGATATGATGAAGGATGGCGTGTTTATGAATGGCATGTAGAAAATATATGCACTCAAGACCAAACACACTGGAGCAGAGTGGGAAAGGTGTTCCGTCGAATATTTGTTTTTTTATGAGGGCATCTTTTCCTTTAACTGCTTGGATAATATAAGCAATAACGAGAAAAGTGGGAAAGATGTGGTATGTGAAAGTATGGAGCGGCTCTTCTTACTGTTCCTACACCCACCAATAATGTGACACGATGGCTTTACTTACCTTAAAATTTTACGAACACGGATTCTCTTTTTACTTACTTTATTCTTCGCTCATAATTCCCTGAAAACAAAAACAAAATGAAAGCGGAGAAGAGGGAAAAAATAATAACAGCAAGAGAATGTGAAAATGCTCATATCTACAAAATGTGAGATTTTTTCAAGGCTTCTCCTTAATATAAAATAATGCCCGTAAAAATGGAAGTAAAGACAAAGTAAAATAAATTCATTTTATTAATGGAACAACCCCATTTCCTTCCCATGTGTAATGTCGTACGTGTGGCTGAGAAAAGCTGCTGATTATGAAAAAAATATTAACTGGAGCAGCAAATAAAATAACCACCTTGTATACTGGCCGCCATCATTGTATTCACTAGGACAATTTGTGTTGCAGCGTCTTGGTTAAATAATGATGAACGTTGGGGAGAAGGAAAGAGAAAATGGTGTTTTGTGCATTTGTATTCTACGACCATATAAGTTCACCAATGATTAATTAAAATTGTTGATCCCAACTTACGACTACACAAATTCATGAAAGCTTTACACAAAAGTAGCAAAAGTAAAATATTTCTTACGTGCTCTCTGCTCGTCTTTGTTGTCTGGCAACTCACTTTTTTCGTGGACATTTAAAATCATACAAAAGTTTTAATAAAACATGTAATAGTTTCCTCGTTCCATAGTTACCATAACTGATGTTGCTCTGCTAATTTACTAACAAATATAGGAAAGTTGACAACTCAATCAGTCAAACCTCTATTTTTCAAGGAGTAGATATATAATTTGCAAACAGTAAACTTTAATTGGTAGTTACATCTCAACTAAAGTATCAATTTTTCAGTAAAACTTCTTGCTGAATTGTTAACACCTTTAGCAGTAACAAAAGTACAACTTCTCTAACTAATAATTAATCAAGAAACTATGTTACCAAAAATAACTATATAGAGTAGTTGTTCAATAGATTAAAAGATCAACTAACAACTGCAGTAGATTGTCTCATCTCTGAATAATTAAAAAACACTACCATTTATTTATACCTTTTTATTACACCTAAAAATTAAACCTGACTTACTCAAGATTAATCAACAAGATAATATTTCATATTATTGTTCTTATTTAAAAATCTCATCTAGTTCTTTTGAAAAAAAACTAATCTTCAAATCTATATTTCCCTCTCTCTATATTTTTATCTCCTTGCATTACTACTTATCATTATGAATATTATTTTTTGTACATTTTTCTCTTCCTACAAAATTATTATTACAATGATTGTTTATGGGTAGTAGAGTTGTGGTTTCAGTTTTTTCGACTAATAATATATTAGAATTCTATACTTTGATAGACCAATTCTCATTCGTAGAAAATCTAGCTAGAGCTCTAGTAATTTGATAAATTATGTACCTACAATCATTTTGTTATTAATTATATAGTTAATTACAATTATTACTTTAATTATTATTACTCATAATACTGAACGTTTCTTTAGATACTAAAACAAATGCCTTTCTAGTTAGAATTAACTACTTAATCAAAACATTAATATTTGTTGACGATCCTCTATAGTTAGATGAGTGATTAAGTACCTGTATAATAGACACCGGATGAATTACATTTTTCAGGAATACAGTGTTCAGCTTACGTTTCGAGAACAGTGGCTTGATGATCGACTTAGGTTCGACACGCAAAAAGCATACCGTAAGTTTTCCACTATATTTTTGACATTTTAGGCTAAATTTAATAATTTTAACTGCTTTCATGCTAATTGTAACTCAAAGCAACTCGTTAAACATTAAAAAGTTACCCAAGGGTTGGATGTTGTGGTACTTGCGGTGAATTATTCCTTTACAAAAAGTTTTGTCCAAAATATCAGATTTTTTGTGTAATCGATTTTCAAAAAGCCGTAAGAAGTGGGTAAATATATTCTGTTGGGCTGTCGAAGCGAGAGAAGAAAAAATCATATTAAAAAGATAGTATGGTGGCTTGAATGGGTTTTTTAGGATGTGATGTAGTTAGCCGAATGGCTATTTGGCTAATTCTTCTGATACTCATATTATTGCCATCGTCTAGTTCAAACAAACATAATGCTTCAACATGAAAGAAAGATAAACTGCTTGGAAATGGGGTACTTGTTTTGGTTGCTCCTCGAGCTCGACTTTAAAAGTAATAGTATGGAGCAGTTGTGGGAGTCGTCGTCATAGGACCTACCCAACCCTACCAACCAGTTTATCGTTAACTCATATATAAAGCTATACAAAATGCGAAATTTAGTACTGGAAGAACGATGCTAGGAGCCAGCTATGCGTTATCTGAGGTCTAGAGTGCATTCTTGAATTACAGTGGCTAACGTTCTAAACTTCTCGTTTTCAAGAAGAAGAGGAAGACGAGATGGGGAGAGAGGGATAAAAAAAATTAGCCAAACTTTTTCTACTTTATTCTCCATCCAACCAAGTAATAATACAATAATGACGATAGTTTTTCCTTTTAGCTCGGCATATATATTTCCCTCTCTTTCATTTGCTTTTTTATATATAAACCGGAACAGCGTTCGAAAACCAAGTGGAGCGTTAGTGAAAGGTTCGATGGATGTAGAGGCTTCCGAAAGAATTTGCAGAGATAGTTTTTCCTCCTAATGAACAACTTTAAGAATAGCTTGAACTAAGTTTTAACAGCTTCTAGGAACGGAACAAAGCATGTTAAAAACCAGCTTGATTTAGAAAATTTCACAGAAGATGACCTTGCAAAAACACTTAAACTTTTTTTAGAAGTCCCCACGTCGATACATGTGCCATAAGAAATAATCTTGTAAAGAAAAAAAGTTGAACCAATGACGATGATGATAGTGCTTTATAGCAGAACAGCCTAGATTCAATTTTTCCCTCGATCACCCTGTGTGTGCACTTATTTTTTTTCGGGTCATCAAATGAGTTGCTTGAACAATACCAACAACATTACATATCATGATCATCCCTCTCTCCCTTTTGTGTTAAATGAATGAAACAAAGCCAGACAATTGAAAAGATGGAGAGCGAATGGAATTACATGGAAATAAAAAACAAAAACAAAATGACGACAGCACAACAAAAAATATTACAGGCCAATCATGAGATCTTTGTTTTGCCAAAATAAAAATTGCAAAGTTGCTTTTGTTCCGAAAGCCATTCTCTCTCTCTCTCAAGTACTACTTCAGCCTGTGTACTCAAGTCACTAAATGCTTTTAGAGAAAGTTACTTTCTCCACCTCCTTTCTATAAAGCAGTTAACAATTTTAACTACTTTACTTGCACACACTGGGAAAAAAGTTGCCATGAGTTATTTGTTAAGAGAACTCGATAATATCATCATCATAATGATTGTGATTGTCTGTACTTTTTCAGCATTTCTCTCTGATCTGCTCCGAAAATTAACTTTTTGTCTGTCTTTTTTCTTCACTCACGTTTATAATATTCTCTAGTGGAGCTGGATTCTGGAAAACTACGTTACCTGACGCTAACGGATTCTGCCCGAGTTTGGATGCCTGACTTGTTCTTTTCCAATGAGAAGCAAGGCCATCTCCACAACATCATCATGCCTAACGTTTATATTCGTATCCATCCAGACGGAGAGGTTCTCTACAGCATACGGTGAGTAACGGAGGAAAACAACAAATCAATTTCCTCACAGCTTTTTCCTCCAATAATAATAACAATTATAGTAGACCTAGCTATCTCTCTCCGTATGGCTGCCATGTTCTGTCTTGTTTCTAATAAAAGAGGAGAATCCTGTCAATGTAGGATTTCCTCATTTTTTAACTAAATGACTTATTTAAAAATATACAGGGAAAGGGATTGAATAGGTACTTATACTTTCTCGTTACTACCTTCAACAACAACAACAATAATAACAGGATGAATCAATTAAGTCGATGACAAAATGAATTTCGTCGTCAGCCTACACATTCAGCAAAAAGCTTTTTTTAGTGGAGAAAAGGGAAGGGGAAAGGGAAAAAGGAAGATGATGATGAAGACCTGGAGAAAGCCAGAAGAGAAAAAGGGAAATGAAGGAGGGGGAAAAGATTGAACTTTTTTACACATCAAAAGCACTTTTGCCTCTTCTAACACCTTATTTACATTTTTAGTCTTTTCTTCTTCCACAATCTATTCCACTACTACTACTACTACCACCACCACCACCACGAGTCCTAGAGTATTTCTCTCTTTCTCTCACTCTCCATTTCCTTTGGGGCAATGTTGTTCAAATACACATTATACTACAAGGAACAACAAAGGCGTTAAAAATCAATACCCTTTTCTGTTCTATGTAAATCATTTTATACTTCAATTGCAGACACACACACACACGCAGAGACACACAGTCACATACATACAAGCTAAAATAAAATCCCTCTGCTGCTTTTTTTCACTTTTGGCAACTTTCCTTCCTCCTCTCCCTCTCTTCCCATCTAACATTTTCTCATCTCGTTTATTCCTTTTTTCTTTCCTCTTCTTAGAAACATTGAGACAGATCTAAAGACGTTCACGAAATTTATCAACACAACTTTTATGCGTTTACTTATACGTATATTTTGCTTTACATTTGTTTCTCTCGGAGAAAGAGACGGACAGAGAGAGAGAGAGAGAAAGAAAGCTCACTCGTCGTAGATTACTACAGTTTCCCGAAATAACGCGCTGCTCATGATGATGGCGATGATGATGATGAATAACGTGTGATGCTGATGTAAAACTTAATGTAAACGTTTTATGATACTAGTTTCACCAGTTCCCTTTAAAATCCTGGATAGTTTGTAGCCAATGTAGTTCCTTGTACATACACACTTACAAAAAGTATTTGTATTTAATATCTAGCTGAATTGCTTGGGTGTTGTTGGAAACCCTCGAGCTCTTTTCATCATCATGCCACCACCACCACCATCATCAGTACTCGAGTGCTTCCACAAAACTTTCATTCTTTTTTAATTTAATATCACATCATCGTCAAATAAAATGAGCCTCTATGCAAATGACTAGTAACACAGAGACATACATCATCATGAGAGAAGATGGGTAGGTAAACATTGTCAATTGATATGCCACATCTCTCATCTCTCTCTCCCTCATTTTCATCCTGAAGTTCTTTTTCGCACTTATGCCTTCCTCTGATGCTATTAGAGTTGGAATTAAGTTAGAAAATGTGCGACACGGAATTCTCAAATTCTAAATGGCTTTGCTGATTCGTTTACTCACTAGGCGAAAGTATACAGACAGAGACATCTCCAATTTATATATAAAAATCAAAAGTAAACTTGTTATACTTTTCCATTTAAACTCTCTCTCTTTCTATCTCTTCAGAATTTCGCTGACGTTGTCGTGCCCTATGATTCTCAAACTGTATCCATTGGATAAGCAGACGTGCTCTCTTAGAATGGCCAGCTGTAAGTGAAAACAAAATGATTTGAGCTTTTATATATTTTTCCCATTCCTTTTTATAGGCATATCACACAAGTTGTTTTCGTATAATTCCAATTTCTTTTCCATCAGCCGATAATAAATTTGCAAACAGGAAAAAAAAAGCATTGACAACTGTAATTCACCTTCAGTGTCAGGGCTTTTTTCGCGTGTTTGTATGTGTGTACTCATCAGTTATTTATTTGCTTTCTTGATTTACAATGTAAAGACGGTTGGACAACAGAGGATCTGATCTTCAAATGGAAGAAAGCGGATCCCGTTCAAGTAACGTCGGATCTCCATTTGCCACGATTTGCTCTCGAGCAATTTACAACTGATTATTGTGACAGTCAAACAAATACAGGTGAGCAGATTACTTTGTATATAAACTTGCCTATTTTTGTTTTGCTATCATTAAATCGTGTTTCTTCCTATGCATCTTGTTTTGTCGCAACATGCCCCACATCCGGTGTATTTCCCTCAACAACCAGTGCATTGTAACAAAGTGCCGTATATTTTTCCTATTACAGTTTCCAAAATGCCAATGAATAATACAGTTGACCTTTATTTATTTAGCCATTGGAGCTTTAAAGAATTCATTCATTTTTTTCATGTATTCAGCCAAGAAAAAATGTAATTCTTGTTTTCCTTATTGTTATGGTTACTAATGGCCGGGCGACAAAAACTATATTGCACATGCCAACGGAAAAAATAAAAAAGAAAAGAGGCAAATATTGCACACACTTCGTTAGTTTTTCATGGTCTGATCATTTCAATGAGCTGTGATCCCACCACATACACACACCAAGCCATACACAATAGCAAGAAGAAAAAAATAAATCTGTTAACGTTGCGGGCTTCTTGTATTTCTTTTCCCCTGGGTTTTTCGTTGGTGCCTCTGTCGTCTTTACCGGAAACATCAAGTATTAGTGAACTGTGGTTCTAGGTTTTCATTTCCACAAAGACGACGACCACCGTCACTAGTGCCACCAGACCAGCAGAAAGCAGCAACCTTTATTCATGGAGAAGAACAAAAACTTCACTTGTTCCTTCTCTCTGGAGAAATATTATCCTTTAAGTTTTGATTTATGATGGTAGGGAAAGTAAGGAAGGAAGAAGATGAGAAGGACAAAAAATAAATAAAGAGCCGACCCTGATGAGAACTATTCAATAGGTCGATAAAATATGTATACAAGCGTTGTGTGTGCCATTCTCGCTTTGCTTGTTTTTTATTTCTTTGGGAAGATAAACTAATGGGGAGAAATGTTGAGGGCAGGGCGGCGGTGAAGCCAAAATGGGAGACATGCATGTGCACAAAAAATGTTATTATATATTTACCCCCACCTCCAACCCTAGGGTGATTTATTATTGTACTTGTGCTTATGAGTTGTGTGAACATTAAAGGGAGAAACACTGGGTTAAGTAATTTAAGAAGAATTGACCATAAAAAACGAGTGTGGACGAGAGGCTGGGGAAGGACAGGAGAGTAGAATCTTTTATATGAATAGTTTTGAAGTAATAACGGATGGTTTTAATATTTTTTCTTGCGCAGGGACATACAGTTGCCTTCGGGTGGACCTCCTCTTCAAACGCGAATTCAGCTACTACTTAATTCAAATCTATATTCCTTGCTGCATGCTTGTCATCGTGTCCTGGGTGTCATTCTGGTTCGTGAAGTATTAATTACTGGATATTCATGACATTATGCCTATTAGAGAAAGTAGCAAAGATTGTGAATGCATGTGCTTAGTCGATTACTGATAAAACCTGTAATACTGGACAATGAGATTATTATCCCTCATTTACGCCTGTGTTATGAAAAACGAAAAACAAAACACCATGATAACTACAATAACAAATTAAACTCAGGAAAGTAAAGGAAACGACAAGGAGGTCTACAAATGCAATTATGTTACCATATTCATCTACAAGAACATTACGAATAATCACGTTGGCCCAGTTATTACAGGTTGCATCATGACTCAATGTAGAGTAAGGCATAAACTAATTTATACTTAGGCTCGACCAGAGTGCCGTCCCTGCACGAGTATCATTGGGAGTCACAACTCTCCTAACAATGGCAACGCAAACCTCAGGAATCAACCAAACCCTTCCACCTGTCTCGTACACGAAGGCTCTGGATGTGTGGACAGGGGTTTGTCTAACTTTCGTGTTTGGTGCCCTCCTCGAGTTTGCACTCGTCAATTACGCTTCCCGGTCTGACCAACACAGGGAAAACGTAAAGAAGCAGCGACGACAGTGGGAGTTAGAGCAAGCTGCTGCCCTAGAAGCGGCTGCTGCCGCCGCTGCTGACCACTTAGAGGATGGCAGTACAGTTTTTGGGATGGTAAGGAAAAAAGTCAATAAGATCCCTTTTCTAGAGATGCATCCCCATGTGCTTTTCTCATAAAAAAGTGCAAGCAATATGTAAACCTGTCTTTATGGAAACTTTACTTTGTAAGATGGCACAAAAAACTGATTTTTTCGTCACCGAATATATATTTATGATCCGCCTGGCGTTGCAAAAAATATACTTGCATTTTGGCCCATACAAATAAATACGCAAGGCTGGCATTCTCATCGTTATTGTTATTATGTTGTGGTTGTTTTGCAGAAGCCTATGGTGAGGCACCCCCGTGAAGCTCTTGCACTTGATAAAGCACGCCAATGTGAGATACACATGGCAATGGCACCAAAACGTGAGGGATGTGCCAGAACATGGTTGTCTAAATTCCCTTCTCGTTCGAAAAGAATAGACGTGGTATCCCGCATTACCTTCCCGCTCATTTTTGCACTCTTCAATCTCGCCTACTGGTGCGCCTATCTCCTACGGAAAGATGAATCGGAGAAAGAATAAAAAAGAGTTTAACTTGTTAAGTTTAAATACTATTTACATAAAAGGACAAATATTATTACGTAACGTTATAGGAGATATATAAACATAACATAAACATAATAGGAGATAAGATGAAAAGATTTGAAAAATATTTAAGCTTAACCTTAATATATTCATACATTGCATATTATTGTTACTACATTACTACTTCTTATAATTATTATACTCTAAATTATTTACATACATATAATACATGCGTAAACTCACCACTTATTACATACGTACATATACATATTATTGAAAATCTAAAACAATTTATATGAAGTTTAGACTATTCTGCAACAACCAGATATGAATTACACACGTACTTCTTTTTGCAAAACCGGAAATCATCAAGCCAACCTATTATAATCAGTAATAGTTCTACTTTCTAGTTTAAAGAAAAATCAAAAAAAATACGAATCCGCTAAAAGAACGTCGCGAATGCAACCTACTCTTCAGAAAAACAATCGTAGATTTTACTGTTCAGGAAGAGTGGATATGGGTGGATGTTTCTTGGAACATGAATTCCTTCGCCTGTGGTATTGGATCGATTGCTAGTTCTTTTTCTTTCGAACGAATCAATAAAAGAATTCTCAGCGTTACGCAACTACTTTTCCCTTTTGGAGAAAGGGGTGAAGGCTGTTGAAAAACGATACTACCATCATCTTATGATCATCATAACAAATGCAAGTGAAACAACAGGATTGAGAAAGTCAGTGAACCCTTGGTCATTTTCTCAGAAAGAAATGCAGCCATCAAAAACGGCATGAAATAAATTCTCTGGGAAATGGGAAAAAGTGAGCCACCAACATTTCTTGATGAACTCCAATTTCCCCACCACACACTCATTTAAGCGTCAGGATAAGTAATGTCTAAGTGAACAGTGCATGATGAAAAACGGAGAGTAATGAAAGGCAAGCTGATCCTATGCTCATTACTATGATTATGATGATGACGACTTTCTGCCTCGCTGCTTGAAAACAAACAGGGAAGAGAAATCTTTCCCCGTTTTTTCTCTCTTCAAGAAACGAACATAAAAAACGATAAAGCTTACAAGAAGAAGACACTGGTAATAAAAATAATCATAACAATGCTATTGACATCATCATCATCATCATCTTCCTATTCTAATTGTTATTGATATCATCGCATTACCACTCCTCTGTGTACTTCAAATCCCCTTCCAACCTCTTCAACAAAAACTTATGAACATACAACATCAGCAGAAGTAGCAAACAAGAGCCGCTCTCTTCGTTTGTAATCCACTTTAAAACAGAAACGTAAATCTGCAACGTTACATACATCACTTCACATCATCTCTTCAAGACGCGGCACTCGTCCACATCAACGAGAATAAAAATAAATTTTGAATGGACAACATTTTTCTTTCAGTCATCTTTTTACTCAAATAATAATAATAAATGGAACAATACTATACTTAAGGAAGACTACGACTATTCTTCATCTACGTCGCTTTACAATTTTTTCAAAATAAAAACTGACTATATAATAATAATATACTTATAAATATTATGTATACTACGGTTTTTTAGAATGAAAAGAACTTTTTACTCCCGACTGTTGTAGCACCTCTCTTTGTATAACAATTTTCTCGCGCATTTCCTCGTTTTTTAGATCTACACAAAAACGATGATTTGAATGATTCTTAAAAACTAAATTCGTATGAGTATGTGAAATCATACCTTGTTATGGATTTAACTATTTGTAAAGGTTTAAATGCATAAAATAAGTATACAGATTTAGGATAAGTAGAAAGTAAAAAAATAGAAGTACAATGGTGAAAACGGCGCGTATGATTACATAGCTGAAAATGTTGCTGGTAACAAAGTGGGGTAACCCATTTAACGCAGTGTTTCCAGAAATGTTACAAATTTAATGCATCTAAGAAACGCAGTCAGCTACGTAATTATTGGAGAAAGCACTTTGCACAACAAGAATTTTAGAATAAGAAGAGACAGACACTGAGACGAATTATGGTAATTCTAT
Source organism: Willowsia nigromaculata (assembly GCA_034700605.1). Taxonomy (NCBI): domain Eukaryota; kingdom Metazoa; phylum Arthropoda; class Collembola; order Entomobryomorpha; family Entomobryidae; genus Willowsia; species Willowsia nigromaculata. The sequence goes on along the minus strand of JAQIXX010000439.1, from coordinate 16,602 downwards.
AGTGATTTAAGGATGGTGCAGTGTGGTCCCAAAAATTGTAACGAATAAAAAAATAACTGTTATTGATGTTGTTGTTATTGTTGTTGTTACTATTATCATTGTTGTTGCTATGACCACAATACTATTATTTGACTAGCTTACTATATTATGGCGTAGGAAATATGTATATGTTTATGCTTAAGGGCGAGGAGAATTGAAAGGACCTAATTCTTTGTGTACCTTTGTAAACTCCCCATTCCAGTTCATTTTCCTTTATCCAATGATCCGTAAATGCGATTTTGTTAGAATGGTCTATAATACGAGAGATTACGTTATGCTTTGCGGTAAACTTGGTTTTAGTAGGCATGAATTTCTCAGGGCGCCGTTACATTAGTTCACCACGACCACAGTATACGATGGTGAGTTGTTTTGCTTTGGAGTGATGGCAACAAAATAGCTTACTACCAGAAAAATGGCAGATTGAAATGGAAAAATCGCACTATTAAAACAATTCGGGTATATGATGTTGACAACATTTGCAGTTGAGTAGTTATTTGGTTTGAATTGAGGGAGAGAGAAAGAGGAAGGACGTTACTTTAGTGCACACAAATTACAAACGCAAAGCGATAGTAGTCTGAACAAATTTCAACTTATCTGTCCGTCAGTTTTGCTGATATTGTGGATGCTGATGGTAATGACGTCTGTCTTAACTGTCAGACTGGATTTAGGTTACATAACAGGAAGCACACTCATTAAAAGAGTCAAATAGTGATTCCATAAAAATTCAATGGGTAGTTTCATGGAGAACCAGATCATGAGTCTTTCTAAGAAGCATTGGCAAATACGAATGCAAAAAGACATGGTTTATTTTGCGAATAAAAATGAATTGTGATTGTAAGTAGATGTGAGTAGAGAGCATAGGTACTCTTCTTGTTGAGATGTTGCATGTAACGATGATGGCAATGTCAACATGACTGAAAACAAAATTAGCTGTGTCGCCAAAAGTCGTACAAGAGAGAGAAAGAGCGAGCACTAATTGACATGCAAGCAATTTCCTAAACACTAATAATACGCTTTATATTGGTCGGTAACGAGGAGAGGGATAAAGAGACTACCAAAAGGACTAAGAGAGAGACAGAGGGGGAAAGACAAGCAAATATCAAAACAACTGTCAGGAATCAGGATTATTTCGCGTCTAGGTAGATTGGAATAGAAATGTTAGCTGGAATTCTGGAGGAAAATGTCGGACACACACATGCATATAAAGTTTTGCTGTATTTCCTGAGTTTACAGCCAGGCACAATTGTTTTGACAGCATAATGGAAAGAGTAAGGCACGGAGAAACTGTCAAGTTTGGAATTTGAGCTAGGCTACAAAAGCAGGAAATACACTCATCTTGAAAGACCTTGAGTTCATTTTGAATACCGAGTGAAGGAAGAGATAGGATAGAAGAAAGGGGACTGGAACTTCAAAGAAAACTGGCAAAGAATAATTTGATGAGGATGCTAAATTCACTAGCTCATCAACAATTAACTAACCAGGAAAGAAGAAAATTTGAAGCAGGGAAATGGAGTAAGGCAGTCTACCAAGGAAACACATTGAATATTCAATTTAAAAGATGAGAGAGCGATGAAATAACCAAGGTGTAGTACAGAATGTTATTATATTATTGTTATCATTACAGTGCAAACTACATTATGCAGATATATAATATAAATGCTTGAAACACATTCACTTTTTTCCTTTGAAATGACGCATCTGAAATAATACTCATCTCTCTACATTAATTTGGAATATGATTTTCACTGGGAAAGTGGCCGTAACGTTTCTCTAACGATGGGAACCACCGAAAAAAGAATTCCATGTATATAAACTACTTACACAGCTCTCTATAATACAACTCCTGCCACTACTACTACCACCTCTCCCATTTATCATCGCTCTCAGATTAACTTTTCTCGTTAATTCCCACACACCCACGTCATATGCTTGTAGTATAGATAGGTACAGAAAATCATGCAGGGAAAATTGCATATGTGTGAATTTTGCAGTGGTCGTTTGTGTGTACTTTCTCTCCCTCTCTCTGCGTACAAATGTATCACTTCATTTTCCTCGCCTTTGTCGACTTTTCACAAGCGTCTCTTAATAATGTTTTTAGACTTTTCTCACAAGTGGAAATGCTTCCTTGTATGTATATGTGTTGTGTTGAATGAGTCTCCAAAGATGTTAGAACAGAAGACTCCCAGGAGCACAGTTGCCTACTTACTATTCTGCGCTGCAGAATTGCCTCTCCCGGCTATATACAAAACCATCGTCAGAGAACGCACATACAGACAAGCTACAGCAGATTATTAGGTTAGCTTTCTCTTTCAAGTGAAGTCAAGCAATTCTAATTTCAACTTTGCATCTCTCTTTTTAGCAAATTGACTAGTATGAATACCTACTCACTTCTCTACTACTACATCACTTACCATTACACTCACTTTACCTGCCTTGACATCATTCCATTTCAAAAAAAGTTAGCATTTAGCACTGAGGGTGACCGCAAAGGGAAAACGCAATTTTGAAAAATGAGAAAATTTGTCAAAATGGGTTTCATTGCTGGAAAAGATTGCTATCAAGACTGTCAGTTGCAAAATATTGTGGCCATACATCATTCCAGAGGGAGAACAGTAATACCCACATTTTAGCTCCAACTTTTTCCCCATTTCGCGAAAGATTACTTGCTACAAAATTTGCAACGTGTTTTTCAATATGCTCCGAATTTAAGGGGACGTACAGAGTAATGCAATATGTTGATGGTGATGGATAACACATGACTTGTAATTATAGTTTAAATTCTCTATTGAATTATCTGACTGAAATTCTCATTTTTATGCTAAATTGGTTAAACACGTGTCACTTAGCAAGAATTGTATTTTTTGTGAAAGAAGATTTTGTAAAGGTTAAGTTAATTAGCTTGTTTACTCGATTGTAAATGGTTTAAATGTAGATGGTTTGAAACTTAATACCTCCCATTGTGATTACAACTGTTCGTTTTATACTTGTTGTGAAGTGAGTTAGATTATGTACTTGACTTCGACAAGAGCGCCCCAGGAACCTTCCAAAAAAGGTATGTCAATTATTACATAACATATCATTACATTAATTAAATATTATTTTGCTTGCTGAAATATTTTGCCAGAAAGTCTCTCAACTTTGCGGCGAGATGAAAATAACAAACAGTACGTCAAAGAGATTCCTGTTGTTGGTGCTGCTAGGGATAATTAATGGTCTTAAACATATGAAAACCATTGGCAAAGTAATTCTGAATTCATATAACAACACCAATAGTTGCATCATTAATTCAATAAAGGTGAAAGCTCTGTATGAGTATAGGTTACTGTAAATCGGTAATGCATACACTTTTTATAGAAACAATCCTATAGAATGAAAATATTATTGCAAATTACATGCAGAGCAAGATTATGTTTCTCTATCTCTTTCTCAAGGCCCGGGAAGCCTTTCCTACTTCCATAATAATGCTTACGACATGTTGCGAGGTGATGGTAAATCTGTTGATGATGAACCCCTCCGTTTCCCCTTAAATTTTACTGGTTGTCTGTGAGTGACTCATTGGGTAGCCAATTGAAATAGTCAGTTTCATGGGATTCAGGGCATTTTCACCATTGCCGTCAGTCAGCGGAATGAAATTCTGTAAATAGGACATCAAGCTCGTTTTGGGAACATGCCATTGTACATGAAATGAAAGAGTTTGCGTAACTCTGTAGTTGGGTATTCATCTGCAAAATCATACCTTATGTGCATTTAGGATAATGTCTTGTCTTGCAACCTTGCAAGGTGGAGAGAAAGCACTTTCCAAAATGTATGCATTTTCATGATTTTATCCGGCTTATATTCAGCTGCAAAAGGATGAATAAATAATAACATAACAGACGGACATGGAAAGCTGGAAATTATTTGTGCTGTCTGAAACTCTAGCTCCTTTGTTTTCCACTAGACATTATTATACGGTCACGAGAATTTACCTTACTGTTTAGATAAAGAATGGGAGTAAAATAATGATGGACAAAATCAAATGTAGGGGTTGAGGTGCAATGGTTAGCTATAATCATGATAGACTCACAGTGCAGTGAGATGATAAACATTACTTGAAACACCCTTCTGCCGTTATAGATGTGCACTCGTCTCGTTGTAAATACTTGAAGCTTGCTCGCCATAAAATATTTTCCAATTTACCAGTGAGTAGCATTTTCAAGGCTCTCTGGAGAACTATCATGGTAGTCATCACACTTGAAGGGATGCAATCCAGTCATTCTGCAATCATCAGTGGTTCAATACAAATACTCGACAGCTTCTACTACGACAACACCATCAAATTCAGTATTTATGGAAAGAACTCACTGTAGCTAAAATGCTAAACCAACTAGCTCAAAACTTCAGCCAATTGTCAACGAGACGTAGTGAATCTGCAATTTACATCTGTTATTGAATTACCCACTCCCACACTAAATAATATTCGCAAAATCTGCAAACCACTCGCATTTGCAAAATAGGAAAAACGATGCGTGCCACCAAAATTAATTACTAAGGAAATTAGTTTAAAAGGCTTTTAAAATCTTCCCACTGTCGTTGCATAACCTGGGAAAAAACCTTCCTCCTACTGACTTTGGAGATGGATAGACAGACAAGCGTCTCCCAGTCAATTCTGTACGATACTAATCTCAAGTTTACAGAGACGTGTAATAACAGGTAGACTTGATTTGATTTGATCACAAGAGTGATTTTAGTAGGATGTTGTTGTGTGGGTAGTAGTAGCAATAAGAGTACTGCTGTATCATGTACACTAAGCAACTAAGGATTCTCCAATCTCTTCATTTCCAAAATATTCGCTATCCATTTATGTGGTTCTTTGGACTCTCATATCTCAAATTCAAGTTGAGCGAGTTTGTGTGTGAACAAGACTTTTTGAGAGCTAAGTTGTCTTTTTGTTGAACAAGAGAAATTGTAAGAAGAATTACGTAGATACCTTCTTGTCTCCTCAGACGCCTACTGGAAATCAGGCTCAAGTGTATCTTTCTCCGTCCTCCATGGCAATAGTTGTAAAGCACAAGAAAAAGCTTGCCTCTGAGCGCTTAAGCATTTCATTTCTATTTGCTTATCTATTTCACCTCAAGGGTCAGAATGATATTAGTTTTACCCCATCCCCATTTCGCATCTTCATTTTACTACTGCAGCGATGAAACATGTTTAACCAACCGAGTTCTGTCCTTTTTTTATTATTACCTTCCCTGGCGACACATGCAACTACTGCTGCTCTACATCTGTGAGTTTCTCCCCAAAAACTGAATCCATTACCTACATACATATATCCAGTTTTCTGCACATTCATAAATGTTCATCATGTCATTGCAAATCTCATGAGAGCAGATTACTGTTTAGGTTGATGGAATCGTATCTCAAAAATAAATACATCAGCAGCTCTCTAGTCACAAGTATTATAACACTTCCTCTGTAACATTACATTATGCATGTATACACAAACTATACGGCATTGTAGAAGGGAAAATGTGGATAAAATATTATTATCATCTTAATCTTTTGTCTTTTGTACTATTTTTGCTATCCCACCATCTGCAAAAGTGAAAGCATCACATAAATCTACATAGAGTTTTCACTTCACTTAAGATAATGCTTGTGTAGGTGTTATGATGAGAGGCTCACTTCATTTTCTGCATTCGTCAGTCAAAAATCGTTTTCTCCACTTTTTCAACCCTTTTGTCTCCCCTTTCCGTCGATTACATACATTTTCCTTTGTTTATGAGCCTATTTACATGAGAGCTTTGCGCAGTAGATGGAAGGATGAATTAATCTCCTAAAATTCACTCGTGTAAATTTTAAAGTGGTTCTTCCAACTTTCTGTTTTACAAATTTTTAGTCTCCGCTTATCGCTTGAGTGCTAATACTGAATAGACGTGTTTGCGAGAATTCAAATATAAGTAGACCATTCAAAGCGAGTGTAGGAAGAGCGCGCAAGTAAAAGTTTTTGAAGTGGTGTGACCAAGTTTGTTGTAGGCATTTCTGTCAATGGGTCATGGATTGAAGCACAATATTTCTGAGAGGAGATAAGGGTTGGAAATTGTAAGTAGTCCGTGGTCCCTTTTTGTTTGAAATTTACAGTTCTGTGTTTTGCACTAGGCGACAAGTACAGAAGTTCAAGCTTAGCTTACGAGTGTCATGCAGTGATGATGATAGAATATGTATGAAAAACGTTCATTTCAAAATTGCAAAAAATATGTTTCTAAGTTTTCATTGATTCTATGAAAGTTTAATTGAATAGAAAGTTTTCCAATGTAAATATCCACAGTATGTAAGATTCACATACTAACACTCACTATCTCTATTGAGAGTGATATTTTAGACGAAACTTTTTAATTAACGGTACCCGTGCCAGACTGCTTTCACAACAAACGGAAGTTGCAACTTCACATCTTTTCATTTCTGTTGATTAAACGGATGAGTACAAGTGATTTGTAAATGTGACTAGGCATATATTTCGTGCAAACTTTGCTGAAAACAGAATTTTCAGTTCAACATCTCATTGCATAAAGTAACCTTAGACAAGCGGGATATATAGAGATGGGGAAACATCCCGTTTGAATAGAAATATCGTATTTTCGCTTGGTTTCCTTCATTCGAAATGGCATTCTTTCAATTTCGCAATTCTCTATTTTTGAAACGTGTATCCGTGTGGGCAAGTAAAATTCGATGAATCTTGTGTCATAATACGAAATGGAAATGCATGTCTATATATTAAGCAATTATTGCAAGTGCTAATATAAAGGGTGTTCTCTGTTCTGAAAGGATCGATCAAATGTCGTCGACAAGTTTAACCATTCTATCACACAGTAAATCAGTATCTACCTAACCTCACCTCATTTGAGATATCAGCTTAACCTCATAACTGCGCTTCTATGAACGAATACAGAATAATTATGTATCTAAATCTCATCGCATGCATGAAACGAGCTGCTAAAGAACAAATACAACTTTAAAGCCAAGATCGATACAAATTTCCACAAAAAGAAAAGCATATGTACCTATAATAACATAATATACAAGTTCATGGAAGAGCAGGCATATAACAGGTGCAAAAGTATGAAATTCTCTTTGTGTAGTAGATAAAGTGAACTCATTTAAAACTCAATCAAGAATTCTCTGAAATTGAAGTTTACTGCGAAACCATATTATTTGGGTCTTAAGTCTTGACTTTATTGAGCACTCCAAGCTTCCTTTACTCCTCAAACTCCTTTTAATTTTCTCCGTATCAACTTTCATGTGTTTGCAATAGTATAATAATTATGGATATGGATAGTTGAACGAAATTAAAGTTTCATACTTTTCATATTATTGCTAAAACGAAGATGGAAGATCATGAGGTACTGTTGGTCTACCGTATGCTTTTTACTTTCTTTTCACTTTTTGCTCAGAAAGCAATCAGAATGGATAGATAGATTGACGAAACCACTGATATTTAATACATAAAATAGATTGAGAAATCCCATTATGAAAAAGAAAAAAAATGTGGCAGATGGTTTCTTGTAATTTGAGTTACTTTACTTCTGGCCATTGCAATGTAACCATGTTATCGATAATTTGACTGTATAAGCTCTGGACTTTCAGTTCTATGTTCACTGATAAAAAATTAGGAAATCGACGTTTGTTTGTAGGGAAACGCGATTGTAAAATTTCAATTTTTAATATCTACTGAACGAGCATTTGAAGCAATAATAAGATAACTTCAACATCTAGTATTCTGAACAACTGTCATAAGAATAAGAGTCAAGCGATTCGTATTTGGTTCCTTGTGGACAAACAGGTCTCACAAATATCTGAAATCAGGCTCCCTTGCTCCACTTATGACTGGAGTGTAAATCGAATGTTTGCCGAAATCAGGAGCGTGTAAGTACACCATGCAGTTGAGTAAAAAGGTATTTTTCTCATTCTCTTTTTACTCAATTTACCACGGTTTATATACAACTAATGTAATGATGGTAGAGTGGTAGCAGTACTACATGAAGAAACAAAAATTCACTACAAGACTGAAAGAGAAATTGATTTTCCATGTAAAAAAATAACATCATCATATTTTTATGGAGACAATAGTCCGAAGTAAACAATCGAAAAGCTCCAAAAAATCCATTTATTGCTCTGTCTATTTTATTTAACGTCATTGGACGAAACTGGGATGTTGCTTTATGCTTTTACTGTTACTATTCAAAAAAATATTATGAAGATTCAAAACCTTAACGATTTCAAAAACCATTTCGTAACTCTGCGTAGAATTCTCAGGACCTTTTACTCTTTGCTGTCGACTCTCCGAACAATTTATCTTCTTTTAAATTGATACAGATGGGAATCTCCCAATGTAAAGTATCCAACAGAAAAAAATATGGTTTAAATCGATTGTATCATCAAAAAGATGCTAGAAATTGAATAAAGTCGAATATCAATCAGAATATTTCTCTCTTTCTTTTGAGCAACTGTAAGCTAATAAAGTATGCTACCTTTGTGTTGCTTCTCTCTTTGTTCAATTTCGTTCATCTTTCCACTCCACTTTCATCCATCTTTTTAAGTCGTGTCTTGTGATGCGAACAACGATCAAAATAAGAGATCTGATGTGATTAGTGATCAAACTATAAGCTATTTACTACTGTCACTGTCCTTATTTAAATATGCCAATCTTTAGCTTTGAGAAGCAGAACAAGAAATTATACATTTTTAGCAATGCTCGATAGAACTAAAACTCAATCTAGTACATGTTCTAAAAGTCAATATTGTTTCAAACAGATTTCAACAAGTCGCGGAACAATAGATATGTATGAAATATTTTATAGTATCTTGTCGTAAAATATTGCGACAGATCTATAAAGCATTATCAAAGAAACGATCTGTAATAAAACAGAAAATACTAAACAACGATGAAATACTTGTAAAAAAATACTTCAGAGATGAATATTAAAATTTGAGAATTCATAATGTACTGGAAGAATGACAAAATCACGAAGTCGATGTACATCACAAAAAGGAAATGCAACGACTACTGGAGAAGCTAAAAGACAATTTTTTCAGTTCATTTCTCCATCTGCACGTATCTCAACTGATGTGCTCCTGATTTCCCCTGATTCTCAACTACACTACTCGGAAAATAGGGCTTTCAGAGACTCACCAATTCTCTTGAGTTTGTTTGACTGAGCATTATAAATTATCTAGTCATGTATTTCTACAGCTCTGAGATCTGACACTGTTATTGGATGAGATTGTCACATTTTCATCTCTACCCTTGTCGATTTTTATCACACTGTCACTGTCATGCATTTTAAGCCAGTGTAATCAAAATAGCATATTAATTGAATTCTGAGAAGGCTCTTTGAGATGAACATGGAGCCTACTTTCCATTAGACCTAGCAGCGCCCACCTCTTTTAAACAACTGAGTAAGTATAGCTTTATTGAACTGATGGTTGCTAATATTCGTACAATGAGCTATGCCGTTTTAAATTGTGAGACTTTCTCTTCGTGTGCTTTTACCACAATTTGTGTTGGACACTAAATTCACCAGGAAATTTATTTTCTAATTGTTATTCTTTTCAGAACCGAGGAAAATATTTTGTGGGAAACTCTAGAAATCATGACGACACACGAATGAACTCTGTTTTTATAGCATCACCACTTTATTCATCGTCCCATCACAAAATCCCACCAGGAGGTTGCAACTTTCTTTCACATCATCTTTACAAATCAGCATTCATGCGTACAGCAATTCCATCATCTGCAAATGCTCCCCTTGGTCAACATTATTTACCCTTCAAATGAAAGAATTTCATACACGCTGCTCCAACTTTCACACAAGCACATTACTGCACGAAAGTTGAATAAACATCATGAAGAAATCAAAACTCTATTATCTCCATAAACACTCAACTTGGTTTCATAAAGTTCTTACTTTCTCCATCTTCATATATTCGTTGATTTATTCACCTCTGCAAGGAAGCCTTAAACTATTAATAATAAAAATGTATAATATGTCTTCTCTCTACACTCTACATCCACTGCTGTGTTCGTTCCTGGTCGTTTCCCATTTCACTCATCCTGACACACTATATATTCGACGAAAATGATGGTTTGATGATCTACTTACGAACTCCGGTACTGATGACTTGGGATTGGGATCATTTCAATACAAAAAATAGTCATTCGGGTACATTTGGGTCATATATTTCAAACATGTTCATACAATCAGTGTGGTGATTTGTGACTAGTTGTGAAAAAAGGGAGAAACGTGCTGTGAGTGGTACGTTTTCGCCGTCTTCTTTTATCCACTCGCATGACTCATGACTTTCACCAATCAAATATTAAATATGACTTTTACCAGGAAATCAAAAGGGTTTCTTTCTGACAGTCATACAGATATATAGAAAGCATTCACAACCACGAACCACTGCATAACAAGCTCAAGTAAATAGGAATGATTTTCGTACATAAACTTAATAATGCTAAGAAAATAACAATAAAGTTGTTTTAAAATATTCTACGGTTGCCGGCCAATTAGTAGATAGAAACATTCTTTTCTCAATTTTAAACAAAAAGTAAACCGTTGATAGTTATAGATGCTTCCTTTTCTTTTTAATGCTGAATGCGAACGTTACGAAGATGCCCGAATGTACATTACGTATTCAGTAAACAGCTAAGAAATGAAGAAAAGTGATTGTGAACTATTGTAAGTTAATGGAATTTTTACGGTGACATGGTGCTTTAGAATATTATGATAAGTATTCAGAAGAAAGACCGCGGATTGTTTTGTACAAGACAAGTATAAAGAGAAAACATAAATCATTAGTCCTGTAGTCCTGTTATCGTCAACTATGCAGCGACTTAATTAAGTTTATGCAACTAGCAAATATCCACTTAATTCCTCTTTATCAACCCTACATTCCGTAAATTGTCATTTTGCATACATAGAGAAATGCAGTATGGAAGATCCCGTCAACTTCTACAAAACGAAATTCAATCGTGCACGAAGAATAAATCCAACAAATAGCTAATGATGCGAATTAATTAAAGATGATTTGTTGTCCAACTCTAGAATTTTAGGTGTATATATATTTGATTGATTTATGAATTATTTTTTAATGAAATTGCATAAGGCAATTGATAGTATGTCAATTAAATTATGATCATCAACGGTTTATTTCTCAGTGCTACAATTTATCCCAAGATTTGAGATAACAAAAAAAAAACTGTGGGTGCTGTCCAGTAAAAAATATCAGATGAGAAATATTTGTAGGAATTCTTCTGGAAATCTACATATACTTTGGTAAAATCGTACAATCAACTTCAGCTTTAAATACACTCACACAAAGAGAAAATTGCTTCTACTTTATTTCGTAAGTTGTAAGAAATTAACAATTTAGTGGTGATTCAATGCAGATTATTATTTTTATCGTTTTTCAAGAGAAATATTCAATCCATCGGTTAGAGAAAGCGTACTTAAAAGTGAAATTACAGTGATACTAGATAAGTGACTAGATAAGGTTGTTGCTGCTGCGACGTATTTGATAATACGAAAGTGAAAAATGTGCATCATGAGTAGACGTGAAGTGAATGATGCGATAAAGAAGTATCTTAAAAATGAATCAGAAACGAGTATTTTAAACTGTTGAGAATTTCTTCAAACTATGCTGAATACTTCAAATATGTACGTTACACACTACAATTTCTACTTAGCCTACAGATATAATTAGTTGCGCGTACATATTGGAACACATTTGGAATAAAGATTAAATCAAATTCAACATTGCACACACAACCATTTAAACAAAAGCATACATTATTATTACATCTGAACACGTGACGCATGCCGCATAAAAAGAGTAATTTAGAAATCAAATTCTGTGGTGAGATATTTAATGTAGATAAAAAAGTATTTAACCGAATTTATTACTCTTTATTTAAGATTTGTAGATGTAAGTCGTACTATTAATTAGTATTTATATTGTTGTTATTTCGCAGAAAGCTCTGTAAATAGTCAAATATTGTACTGCAAACATTCAACTACTATGAAAAAACTATGAGATTAAATACCCTATAGAGAAAGCCGGTGATAACGGTGCAGTTTATAACTGAACATTTTTTACTCATGTTTTTAGCAAAGGTTATATTATTATAGGTATTCGAAGATTCATTATATATTGTTTGCTGCTTACTAATTAATAGTTAGTAGAAGTATTAGTTGTGAATGGAAAATATAACAGTCTCCTTGTTGTGACGCGTGTTGTGTTTTTTGTCATGTTAATTAATGGTAACTTTTTGTAACTTTAAAGTAATTAGGGCAGTAAGATTTAATACAGATAGATATAGATAGCTCGCCAAGATGCATAAAGTATGAACTCTAAGGCAACTTTTGGAAACAATTAATCTTTTTGAAATTTGTTTGTTTATTGATTATTGATTTCAGATTGAACAAATTAGTTTAAAATCGAATGTTAAAATTGCTAGGGTAATTTTCACTTTACATTTATGTAATTTTTATACAAGACGAATATTAATGGTAATGTATAACGTTAATGAGTAACTGATTCTCAAGTTGATAGGGATGAAATTTAAAAGTGAGCCAACTTTATTCTTAAGCAACGGAATAGTTCTTTTAATAAACAATTCTACGTGTGGGAAAAGAAGTGTAATAAGTTAAATGTATACCTATGCATATAGTAATGGGTCCTGTGGAATTCAAATTATGTACATTTAAACAGACAATTTTCAATACTCCTGTCTCAATAATAGCCCATGAGATACAAGTGTAATTATGGAAACTAATTAGAAATTGTGTTGTGAGAGAATATGTAAAAGCGTTCTCTGTTTATTTAAGTTCCTCTCATAGAAATTATATATTTGAGCAACTGATGATTTACTTATGAATCAATGCTAAACTCAAACTGTTGTGTTCCATACTTAAGCATTTCCTCTTTAACTTTTACTCTGTGTTAGTCGTTAGTTTATAACTATGTAATTGATTACCAACCCTGTTCATCTGTCAACGCAAACACAAAGATCCTGAATATGTCATGTCACTACTAATCACTATTGATTTCCTTATTTGCAAGCCTTTTCTACAACGTTGATAAAGTATTCACACGAAAACTTTCTTCAAAAAATATCTGAGCACCAAGATTGGAATGACAAGGTACAGCTACAGTTTACATAATAAAATCATAATAAAAAATATTATGATCATTAAATTAAAGTGTAAACTTAATATAACAATTTTTATGTTCACTGTTACTTAATTAATACATATTGTTAAAAGATTTTATTGGTGATTTTAAAGAAATGATAAAAACCAAATTAGAGGATAGGTGGATGTACCAAATGAAATGAATAATTTAAAAATTTAAAATGTGTTTTCTTATGCAAGGTCCATTTACTGTGTGAAGTGGAGGAGTCTCTACACACACGACACACAGGAAACAATTTCTTCATATAGTTATAATTATAATTACTTACTACACAACACACTAAACTTTACATTTTAGCAATACTGCGTATCTTCAAGAGAGATAGCATGTTGAAAGCGAATTCCTTTTCATCCATTTTTTAAACAATTTATCTTTAGTATTTTGGAATCTGAGAATTCTCTAAATACGAAATAGTATGTAGTCATACAGTTGTTAATTAAACTTAAATCCGTTAAAGTATATACGTAGATTATATAAAGCTCTGAATGAGATTGTATCTGTGAATGTGTAATAATACAAAGGAAAACATGAAGATAGACTAGAACTTTATTATTTTAATAAAATTTGACGTTATTGATATTATTAATGATACGAATATGATTACGTAATGTAAATATTTTAAAGATGTTATCTGATTATATAAAATAATAGTGTAAAATAGATAGTAACATTTTCACAAGGTTCGAGTATAACCTTTTAGGTTAAAATAAATTTACGATGATGAAATAATTATACGATAAAAGATAAAAATTAAGTTAAAAAAACAATGATCATTACAATTATCTTGTATACATCACACACAAAAAACTGCAAAAACTGTATATTGTCGTTATTTGTTTGCGAATAAAAAACAATTTGTTACAGTAAACCTTTTCCAGTCTTTTTTTACACATGTAACAATTGTAGCGTCTTCATCAGAATAGGCAAAGATGTCGCATATACCTGTGAATGATGTGGTGAAAGTCAGCCCCCTCCCCCATCGAAGTTGACCCCGAGTTGTCCCCCTCCCTCCAGCGAAGTCATCCCCAGAATCGTCTCCCAAGCAAAAACAGGTACAGTAAACCTTCTCTATAAGAACACCCCAGGGGAAATGTTTTTGTATTGCTTATATGGAGGTTTTCTTATTGGGAGGTAATTTAACGTGGAAAAGTTCACGGCGGGATGAAAAAAATGTATGCTTATAGAGTGTTTTTCTTTTATAGAGATTTCTTATAGAGAAGTTTTACTGTACGAAGAATACCCTAGCAAAAATCACGGTCGGAAGGACAGAATACTTGGATTTAAAGTGTATTTTACGTTCCCAAAAACAAGCTGCAAAGTTTCGTAACTTGGTTTATCTCTGCATCTTATTCAAAAGCGTATTCTTTGTTCGATTTGGAGGTGTGATATTCACATCAGTTTCACGCTTCCGTCCGCTGGCTGTAGTACGAAAGCACGATGATGTATTACTCAAGGGCTTACATCCTCCTCATTCTGCATTCTATTTTTATATCCGCCATAATGCAGTGAAAATGGATGAGGTTTTTGCTTTTTATGTGAATTACCCACCAAAATACCTCTGACAATAAGTAAGAGTGTATAGTAACAAGCAGCATGCATAGTAGTACATATATTTTCTGAATCAAACAAGAACTTGGAAAATTGCGGCAAAGTAAATGTAAAGAAAGGGACACCGTGTGTTGCATTGTGCATTTCGAATGATTAAACTGACAGAGTCAGAACAGGGTGCTTTGTGTAAGAAAAATTTATGTCCCTGTCTACTCTTCGCACAAATTCTGTCCAACAGAAACAGATGAAATGAGCAAGCCCCAAATCGAGAAACCACGTTTGACATTTGGCAGAAACGGAATTGTATGTAGAATAGTATTTCGTATGAAAATAAAATAGTGCATAAAATGTACCTACGCATTTATTAATACTATTTCTGCGTAGAAAGCTGTATATATTTTAACATTTTACTCATTCTGTTACACTTTCATATCCTAACGTCCCACCTATTATTGGTGTTGCAGTAAAAGTACAGGGCTCAGGGAAGAAGTCATAGAGGGACATGGAATAATGTAAAACTAAGTTCTGCCCAACTTTTTTGATTTTACCACACACATGGAGAACTTTAATGCAAACCAGAACAAAAGAAAGCCGACTGCAACGGCAATTTCGTTTTCCTGCAAGAGAACCACCCAGCAAGCCAGCAGAACCATGCAAACCTCATTTCATTTTTTATTGAGCGAGCATTTCACTTACCAACGACTATGGTAGGTGTTGGTTTTGGTTATACTTAAAATGGTGCTTTTCATCCATGGTCATAGATTGATATATGTGTGTGCAGAGGAAGGTTTTCACTTCACATGTGTTTTAATTTTACAATTGTCTGTTTCATCGCTGGAAATGAAACCAGTCCATTGTTTTTTCTAAAGTTGCTCAGTGGTAGTGGACGCGAGATAGAATAGGCGGACATGAATGTAAAATATTTACTTAACCTGGCTTTACATAGCTGTACTTTTCTTTGTTTGCTTCTTTAGTTGTATGCAATGTTTGAATGTGCTTGAACATTGTGTATTATGTCAGATTCTGACTTTAGTGGTCGTTTTAAGCGTAAAAGAAATAGAAAAGGTACTTTATACATTCACATGGAAAGACATAATTCAGCCCTTGTTCATGGTAGTATTCTGATGTACACATAGATTCACTTTCATTGTAAGAAATAACGCAAACGCAACTACTGAAACAATTGCATATAATTTTTACTCTAGCCGCTCGACATACATACCTTAACTAAACAAATGTACTGAATTCTGGGATGTTATTGAATATTCCACTGCCGTTTTACTCTACTTTAGTTTACCATTACTAACCAACGCAATGTTTGTATTATGTGAAGGGAGTACATTTACAGGCAGTAACTAGCTGCCATGCACAATAAAGGTCGTAAGTCGTAGTTTGCAGCATGTTGAACCCAAATGTGAATTTGCTGCAGGTAAATGTGACAGGTTTGATTATAGGAAACTTGTCCTGATTATTCTCTAATTTTGCAGGCAAAAGCAAATTGTACATGTAGTTAGAGTGGAACAATTATACCATGTGAATACAATATGTACTATGTATGTAACTGAAGCCGGCATATTACAAAGCATAGTTCAACCCATTCGTCGAAACGTAAAACCACTGACTGGGACGGCAGGGGAAAGTAGCGAACTGAAGATAGTGAAAACAAAAGAAAACAACAAAACGAAAGATTGCCTCAAGCAAAGCTTGAGGAAACTCGAGCTGCCCTATGCAATGCCTACCACTCCTAATACCCGGGGGTGAGTCCCCACTATGGACCATGCG
>JAQIXX010000438.1:0-60666 GCA_034700605.1 Willowsia nigromaculata | reverse complement strand
TGGAAGGGGCTAGTATTTGGAGGGGGCGTCTAAAGACATTCATCAACTTCTGGCTTTTGTTATGCCTTTAGTAATTTGATAAAAAGCATTGAAAAATACAATCCTACCATAAATTTTTGTACAAAGGTGAATTCAAAATTATAAAAATTTAAGCAATATGTCAAATTTAGTCGTTACTTCCATATACATAGGCAGATATGCACTGTTGTACACATAATAGTGTATAGAATTCATTCTTTGACGGGGCCTCCATTTGGGACGGGGCTAGTAATTGGTAGGCGCGTCTAAGAGCATTCGTCACTTTTTTAGTCCGTAGACGCCGGGGCGTCTATTTGAGAGGGGCGAGTAATTGGAAGAGGGCGTTTAATTCGAAATTTACGGTATATACGCTTGGTTTTTGAGGAATGTTAAGAACTTAGTGTATACCCATAGTGCGCGGTTGGTTACACTATGCATCATTTCAGAGTTATAAAATTATGATTACAAATGACAGACATTTAAAAATATATTAATGAGGAATAAATTAAATAAAGATTGAGATTGAATTACGTTTTGCTTTTTAGATTTCTCTTTTCCATTTTTGAACTTCATTTTCTTGGCACATTGGGAAACAAGCTGCAATTGAAGTTTTGTGATTTCTTGAACGGTAGCTCGACAGCTTTTTTCGGGAACCGCACTGAGAACCAGTTGCTATTCCAGAAATTTAAACAAATACGTTTCCACCTTTTTATTTGCAACACTTAAATATGAATGCAAACTCAAAATGATAATCAGGCACTTAGCTTACATGAATCTCGAACACAAGAATGAAAACCACTAGTACTGCTGGAAGTAACCTCATGATCGCTCTTTACATTAACCGTTTTCTACCCAGAAACGATTACCAAGAGCATAAAACCTTGTCATTTCAAGCTCTTATAGATTCTTTATGCCCGAGAACGCTGTAAGAAAGTTCTATTTATAAACTTAAAATAATTATTATGTACCCCTTTCACCCAAGAGTAATTAAAACCATCAATTACATACATAGTTATTATAGGCACTAGTTCATTATTTACTAGGTAGCAACATTTTCATCCTACAGTTTTAAATATAATGTTTGAGTGCACGCTGGAGCTCGGAACTATGTGTCTGTAAAAAATTTCCAACGTTTAGGGCTAACTTTAAAACTTTTAAAATGTCTGATCTTTAGAAACGCAATATGCATGCATGTTCATCATATCACTTTTACAAGCATTATCACATTTCTCCATCAATGTTAATAAAATTTCCATCTTATAAATGCAGTAAGGATGTGGTGCGCAATTTTGTGGGTTTTACATTGGCACCAGTGATTATAGATCAGAAAGACCAATGATTATAGATTATTATCACAGTCTTGGACCCCAGTGATTAATGTATGATCTGTAGTATGTATACCTGTTATTCAAGTGCATTTTTTAAACATTATTGTAGCATACATTTTTAGTTCAACGGATAGGATTGGCGATAGAAACGGTTCAGAAAATGCCATATCAGTGATGGAAAAGTTTCCACAATGGTGTATTTTGTATGTTATGAAGTTTTAAAAAAAAGTATCAGTGTTTTACTTGTTAATATGAAATGTTTGAAGAAATACTATCAGTTATTTGTGGAGTGAAAAACTCGTAAAAGCAAAGAAATGAAGATTGTTTCCTATCAATCCTGCCGG
This sequence comes from Willowsia nigromaculata, assembly GCA_034700605.1. Classification (NCBI taxonomy): domain Eukaryota; kingdom Metazoa; phylum Arthropoda; class Collembola; order Entomobryomorpha; family Entomobryidae; genus Willowsia; species Willowsia nigromaculata. Next base: position 58,976 of record JAQIXX010000438.1, on the reverse strand, counting down.
AAAGTATGGTCTACGGAGACTAGGCATTAGGAAAGTAATACGCAGGATATAATAACGAAAACCCTAGGAATACTAAAGAACATTTTCTGAAATTACATAATTTTGCAAATGACTATGAATTACCTTTTCGACTCTACATTACCGGACAACATCTTATTTCAAAGGTAAAAGCATATGTCTCCTGGCTTCCAAGTTATGGATTTGTGTTCAAGACTGGGATTGGTGTCAGATTTCCTTTGGAGTCCTGGAATCAGGTAGTGCATTGCATAACATGACTATTAGCTGCCGCAATGGGTTTGAATTTTTCAAAATATTCATCAGGAAAAAGTGGTTTTTTTCGCAAAGTTAGTATGCTTGTAAACATAGACTCTTTCTAGCCTCCAATTGATGATGGTAGCAACATTTTTTCTTTACATTTACAAAATGTAGGCTTAATCTGAAGTAAAATAATCATGCATTTTTTATTTAAATTTTAAAAGATACACTATTGACTTTTGAAAATGCTGGCCGTGAAATAAGGCCTAATCACTTTGGAATGGCATCATCATAAAGTTCAGTCCTAAAGTAAGTCATAAAGTCCCAGCAAAATCCGTTGGCGTTCAAACGGGCTTCAAAATAGCCAAATAGTGAGTCAAACTCATGTAACTACTTTATCAAACTTTTTGCAAGAAATTTAAGCAAACAAATAGCAGAAGAATAGCCCAATCGATAAAAATCACGAACAGACTGAAAACGGATCTTTGTAAGCAATGCTTTAGTGGACGACATAATAGATATAGGATAGGGATTGTCTAAATATCTAAAAGTGTGCGAAATGTTTCATTGCTAAACTTGTGAAAATAATTATGCTTCGCATGCACACGAAGTGTTAACACATGTGTAATTAAGGAAGGTTAGGTCTCAGTTTACGTAAGCAAACATTTTAGCTATTGAGAATCTACAATGAAATCTCTAACTGCTGTACACATGATTTAACGAATGGATTTATAAAGTCATGAATATCTACATTCACATTGTTTAAGAATTAATAGATTTATTGACATGCTTTAGTATTAGGTAGTAACAACAAAATAATAATATTTTTATGTATATAAGTATATATTCTTATAAATGATAAATACATGGAATACGTAATTGTGTGTTGTGCTGCAGTTGCAATACATTTACATTCGTCACGATATGCTACGGCCACATTAATTCGGACATAACTGAAACAGCCAAACGTTAGGAATCATAATTAGTTAATAATTAAAAATATAACAATTCATTAATTTGATCTGATATTTCAGTTACGTTTGGAAGCCGACTCATGAGGCACTTCACAAATGGATCGTATGTATTGCAGAATTCGTCCTCCTGCATAGTTTTGAATTTTGTCGTCACTGGAATCAAAATAAGACCAATGTAAATTACAAGCAAACAATGTGCTCGAATAGCGATTTACAAAGGGGTACCACACGACTCGCCATATACAATTGTCATTTGAAAGAGTTGTTGACCACGGTTGAGTTAAGGTAGTTCATGCAGCTATCATAGTGGCATTTCGCCGTGGCACTCTAATGGTACTATATACTTACTATGACATTACCTGGTGGCACTTTAAATTTCCTGTTACCTTAATTCAGCTCAGCTAAAACCCCAATCAGCTATGGAGTTATGGTAGTAATTGGGACTTTTGATTTTAAAAGATTTGAGTAGGTACACGGTTTTCATAACAGTATAGTAGTAAGCAAGCCTAAATAATTGATTGAAATTAATTGCAGAAACATATTTGAAAAATTGCCAATGTTCTAGGTAGAAAAGACATAACTTCACAAGTATCAGAAAATGCTGACATTATTAACGCTTCTCTCAACGCACATAGCTTTACTTGAATACGTGAAAACATTTTACTTGATATAGTATTAGGGAAAGGGAAACCATACTGTGATAATTAGGGTTATCGTTTATATTTATCGCATGCAGAATTTCGGGTACGGAATGTTCTGACATCCGTCCAATCTAAATCTTGTTGGTTGATATATTTGAAAAGCATGGCTTAAAAACACTTGCTCAAAGTCTGAGTCATCACTCATCGCAAAAAAAGGGACGAATATGCGTGTGTAAAATTAATATTCCCCAAGACGCTACTATATCCGTATCACGGAAATTCCCCTTCTATATGCCTAAATTTAAAAATCATACCTCCAATTTCAATGCAAGGATAAAATGTACTGTTTGCTCTTTCAACCAAACTCTCAGGAAAGAACTGTCGAATGAAATCCCCAATGGCATCACCCTCGATGACTTGTCCATCGTCTTTTAGCTACACACATTAAACAAAGAAACCATATATGTAGTTGCTGATACACATGACACTGAATCATCGATTGGGAAGCTGTAAAACTAAAACTGGTTACAGTTAAGTGTTTTCACGTACAATACCGACGTTCATCATCACACATCTCAAAATGCACTAAAAGTAAGAAAATGAAAATTCATATAGGTATGTTGTATGTGTATTTTATGAATTTTTCTTTTTGTACACAGTTTAGTTTTGCTCATTTACGTTCATTTTCTTTGACTTTTCTTTTCCATTCTTGAATTTCAAGGATTTGGTACAAGCTGCAATCCCACCCAATTGCATCTTGGTGATTTCTTGCACCACAGACCGACAGCTCTTTTCTTTAGCCTGTCCCGACACCAACAGTTCCTGTGAAGTGAATCAAACTTGTGAGTTTTGTTGCGCTAATAGTAAATAAAAATTTTATGCTGATTAGAGGGTCTTGTTCTTCGGACGCAACTATAACTCACATGGGCTTCGAAAATTGCAACAATAACCACTACCACAACTGGAAGATTCTTCATTTTGCGCTTTTACAACAAATTCACTTTCTCTTATGTATATATATTCTTGGGATTTGTGCCACCAAAATTTCCAGCTTATCTGATGCACTTAATTCATCAAGTTTGCGCCAATACTGATTCCAGAGACCTATCTTGCCAGCTTACTTATTCGAATATATGATAAATACTTGGGCTCATTAACGAATTGATTTTTATTTCACCTTTCCAGGCATTATACTATATAATTAATGAAGCCTGAAAAATGTTTTAAATATCATTACATGCTTCATTTCAGTAGCCCTTTGTCCTTTGATGCTTATAGCAGCAGCTTATTCGCTTGTAATGTATTATAATGAAGGTGATATAAAATTATGATGAACGTAATTATCTGTTCTTATATTACTCTATTTTGTCGGAATACCTTGGTGTGTGTGTGAGGAGACCTCACACAATCTACCATATTCTGATATTCTTTGTTTTTGAAAATATGAATGGCAGAAAAATTTAGATATTTTATAACATAAGTAGCACAGCTCCATCATCCATGTATCAACCTTTGTTATTAACCAAATCCCGTATAAAACGAGAATAACTTTACTCTATAAGTAATGCTTGCACCATAATGCCACCTGCAGACATTCATTCATTCGATACCAAATCACTAATCACTTTAATTGTGAGAGCGTAGTGCGTTAGTGATTTTAGTTGACTTGACCGTAAGATTTTGTAAAGTGTACATGAAAACAACAGTAACAGTAGATCAATATTTGCATCTAAGAGGTGATTTTTCATGATTGGAATGATTTCTATTGTTCTGGATAATGCATACATATCTAAATTTGTGGTTATTAAAAAATCGATGAATGAATCATGAAACAAAAAGTTGCATGAAACCTTCCTTATAATATCCAGTAGAGGTATGTTGACCCTAGTTTTAGATGTCCTGTTTATTTGCATTTTCGAAAACATCAAGGAAAGTTTTTAAAAATCGGTTTAAAAAATTAAACCTGTTATTACTGGTACTCTATAATCAAGCGTAATTATGCATTCAAAATTTTTTGAAAGTTAAAAAATAATTATTAAAAAAATTGTACAATTAAATACACAAAAATAGAAGCTAAAATACTCAAACAGCTTCATTGTACTTTCATGTTCAATGAAAATGAAGTGAATAAGCATTATGATGTAATCCCCGTATTAGACAGTAAGTTTGCCAGCAATAAGAACAATATATTATATCTACTATGTATGAAAATGTGTATTCAAAATTTCAGACAATGACTGATAATGGGATTTAAATGTTGCCTGCTGCACCTACATTTAAAAGGTATTGCTGATCAACGCGTGGACAATAAAAATGCTGTAAAGGGTTTGTAAACAGAAGTATTTTGCATTAATATCCCATTAATGTCATCAAGGCGTGATTCATGGGATAAAAGGATGCACATCTGTATAATATACAAAATATGAAATGTATGTAGGTAGATAGACAGCCGGAACAACATGTAATTACTTGACCATTTGATAAAATATAAATGATCTAAAAGAAACACGATTTCTTGAGCTGCTTGGACCTATGGGTAATCATAATGACTAATTGAAATTGTTGTTGAGTTAATAAACAATTTACTAACCTATAATTACGGTATACGCTGTTATCGTTTTATGTATTATGGCAAGGAAAAAGACTCATATCTTCTTATAACCAATAATACAGTGTAGAGTAACGTATACTATGCTATTCAGAATTGCGCGTTTTTACTTTGTCCATGCAAAACAACAAACAATTTGTCTTCCCTTGAACTCCCTTGACTATCGAGTTTTGCAGTTTCGTCTGGTCGGACAAGTTTCATTAATACCTACTCCAGAACTTGAATGTGTGCTAATAACAGCAAGAATCGCTTACACGAGGCATAATAATGGCTTTAAATAGGAGGAATCTTTTGTCTTCAATTTTTAATTTGCAATATATGCGCATTTTAATATAAAAATAGAATTTATGAATCAGTTCCAGGTATCATCTTTGCCCTTAAAAATTTGATATAAAAGAGAAGGTGATCTTGGTGCAATTGCCAGTTGTATTGAAGTCTTACAATTTGTCACTTTGTGCACCGTTTCTTAAATCTTATCGACATATTCATTCATCATGGCTTCACGTACGTTAGCCGTTCTTCTCGTAGCATTCCTCTCTTTGTGCGACCTCTCAGAAGCCAGAGTAAACATTTTCGAGATAACCACTAAACAAGTATTTGATATAGCTGTACTACGAAACCAAAAACGACCTGTGATAGTGTACTTTACAAAACCGTAAGTCAGAAAACATTTCTCCATAAACTCATTATGACCAATACTCTCATCAAATGCTAATTAATTCATCGTTTGTAACCACAGATCGTGCGGAGGAGGAATCTGTGCCCGTCTTCAGCGTGAGTTAGAGGACTTGGCCCGTCAAAATCCAGAGAAAATGAATCTCGCAATTGTGGACCTTGAGAAAAAACCAGAGTTCAAGGAAATGTTTGACATTGCACGCATTCCCACAACCAGAGCCTATTTCAAGGGAAACCTGGAGAATCAAGTACAAGGACCAAGTTCGACTTCAATTAACAAGATGGTAGAAAAGATATTAGAATTACAATAATTCCAAGTGACCAAGTCATGCTAATTATTATTACGTCATACATTTATTTTAATACTTGACTTTTTAATAACTTTAATAAATATATTCACAAACACTACTTTAAAATCCGTATTTTTCCAAAACACGATCTACTTTTTGACATGCGTTGCTTCTGTCGTTATAATGTGTATCAGGTATTGGATTTTGCTCCTCACGCAGCCACCATGGACATATAAATCCTCTAAAATAGTACAACTCCGCCCTAATCATATGTCCCGGAATATCATCCGGTACAGCAACTTCATTTTTCCTCATTTGCTCGAAAAAATGCTCTCGCAGTAAATTGATCATTTCCGGATTAAAAGATTGTTTTTCGTCATCATTCCTGCAGCCCAAAGCAGGTCGTGCCTCATTGAACACACGCCAGTCACTGGTATCACCGTCAACAAACGCAAATCCTGAAAACCATTCTTCGTCCACTGGGTACGAACCAGCAAACTCCCAATCCAATATTCCTGTGATTTGCAATGTCTCTTTGTCCACGAGTAGGTTTCGAGGTTCTAGATCACCATGCGTAAAAACAAAAGGTACATTTTCCATTGCTTCTTTGCTTATGCCTTCGGGAAGTGCATTCACTGTTTCAAAAGCACGAACGAATTTTTCAATTCTCCGCAAACGCTCACAGTATCCTTCCGACTCTTTCATGAATTCACAGTTTTTTAAATACTCAATCTCAGTTTCGCATGTGCTTTTGAAGTACTCTATGAACGTATTGAACGGACCACCATCAAATTCCACTCCTCTCCCCACCTTCCAGATATTTTCTGTTTGAAAGTCAATTTCTGGATGAATGCCGATTCCATGAGATTCCCCAATAGTCTCCTTTTCAAACTGAAAGGACCCGATTTGCTGAAAGCGTATTCCTTGTATTTTTGAAAATAGTTTTGCCATTTGACTTGTAATATTCATTTTTTCTTTCAAGCTCAAGTCATCCCAGACGCTGTCCAAGGGATCCCCTTTCATTTTTTCCATAATGATGTATTCTACATGCACGCCTGATTTGGTTTTATCTGTACAGTATCCAAATATCTTTGGGACCGGTAATGATCTGCAACGTCTTGCAATGGTGAGTAGCGCCACCACTTCATTTTCGGTTTTATACCTCGTCCAGAATCGGCCACCCAAACGCAAAACAAATTCTTGATTGTTGGAAGTGGTAACAATGTAGACCCGATTGTTGTAGCCGCGATTAATGTGCGAAATATTGGTCACAGATGTATTTGGAAAATGTCGCTTAACAATGCAATTAACTTGGTCATTGTTTAATTTTATTCCCACTTTAGGGCCAAAGGTTTCATTCTCTTCGCCAGTGAACATTTTTAGCTTAAAGAAAATCTTATTGCCCAGAGAATGTTAAAGAGAAAATGAACAAATCGGTTATGCGTTTGCTAGCATGTGGTCAAATTATGAATGGTTGTGCAAATTTCATGCCCTTTCAAGCACCACCTGTCCGATGATGTCATTATTGAGAGAAATGTGTGTAAATATTGACACTAAGCTTTGGATGGGTACAAAAGTTTGTATGGCTTTTATAAAACTTTGATAATGTTTGTTCACAATATTGAATGCCTCACGTTCCCAACCGAATCAGTTATCCCTGAAAAACTCATGTACAATATTACCTATATGCTAATTGAAGTTTGCATAAGGTTATTAATGCATAGCACACGATTTTCAATCAGAATGCTTTTCAGTTAATAAAATATGACAATACATTATAGTAATATATACATCATTGCCAATGCAAAAGACTTGTTCGAAAAGAAAAAGGCGATAAAAACTGGTGCTGCTCTTTTTTCATATGCAACGATAATATTATTATCATTTCCAGGGACCTAAATGAAAAGCACAAGTCCATAAAAGTATGGGCAGCAGCAGTAACAGGGAAGGATTTATTTTGCTTCATCACGACATGTAATTCTTCGGATAATCTTTTTATTGCTTTGACACTCGTCATCTCATCTTTATTGCTATTTACTTTGATCGAGGCATCGTCATTATCCCAGTTTGATGATCAGACATGAAGAGTAAACTGCTGCGCTGCTGCTACTACAACAACTAATTAGCATGTACACAAAACACAGCACATGTTATGCCATGCCACATGCATAAAGATGTGTTCCTAAAATACTTTAGGTGTGTCCATACCTATTTACCTATTATAATTTGCTTGCATACAAAAGAGCTGAGTGTTGAATTTCATCAGAAGGACTGTGCAGGAATCCACTTTTTTGTTGTGTTCCACAATACCAAACTTTCAGCTCAAAAACAAGCACTACCAGCAGAGCAGAATACAGATCCATTCATCTTCCTCTTACATACTTCCAATAATTCTCAGATGGTATTTTTAAGCCCGGGATCTTGTGGTCCGGATCAACTTTTTGTGGATGTTGTGCAAAGATAGGGAAAAGTTTTCTTATTTCTCACTTCCTCATCATCATCATGATGTAGAAGAATGTTGTGTAAAAATTCATCCAACACTTTCCTTTATTCAGCAACGTGCATGTCGTTACTGCAATCACTTTATTGTCATCCAATTTTTTAAGAAAATGTGTTCAGACACTAAATTTGCACGTGAGCAAGAAACTTGGCGATCACGATGAAGTGTCAATCATAAAAGTACAAAAATGTTTGCATAGTGTGTCACCTTAATCAAGCCAAATACTTCCAACAATTAAGGTTGAGCACAAATTATGCTTTCCTGGAATATATGCTAGCCACAACTCTATAATCATAGCATAAAATACCTAGTCATTAATTTATATAATCTTCATCTGGCCACAAGGAAGTGAAAGCAAGAACCTGGAAGAAAGCTCAATGCAGCTTTGTCACACAATTGTTGTTACTGTTGCTAAAACGTTGACACTGGACTAAATGTGTTGTCGCGCAATGAGGTGCAACACTTGTGTTTGTTGTGTCTCAATTATATTGTTTGCTGCGGTAGCGTTTGTTTCTTTGCCTTTTATTTTCCAAAGAGATGGTCGCCCTCATATTGTTCTCAAGAGGGTTGTTGACTACCTCGATAGGATTGAGAAACTGGACGAAAAGGTAAAATCACGACTGGCTGAAACTAATTGATATTAACAAAATGGTGCACTACATATAATCGCAAATATGAAATGATATGACTTTGGCTTGCAGTTCAAAAACATCATCAACACAGATCCTTTCGCAGACCTGTACAACAGAGTGCGACCAACGTACGATGCCTTTATAAGTATTAAAAACCAGGTGGCAATATATGAGAAAATGGAGAGGATACCAGGAGGTCCGAAAAACTTTATGCAGACAGCATTAAAAGTTGTGGAGGAGACACAAAAGAAAATCCATGAGTTTGAGAGTGAAGTATGTGCATTATTATGAGCTTGTGTGAATCAACAAATTTGCTCACTTTCCATAAACTGTGAAATACTGATGATTGTTTTTTTTCAAATTACAGTATAGACTGATAGTAGCTAGATCGGGGAAAGCGTACACAAAGTTAAGACAAGACTTTGACAGGTTACTAAATGACTTTGAGACCGTATTTGACGATAGAGATGACGAGACGTTAAACACTCTGGGAGTCCTGCTGGATGGAAACACTGATCTCGAAATAACAAGAAACGAGCGTAGTCAAACAGTACAACAAGTTCTTCAAGATCTCGTGGAATTGTTTGAAAAACGAGAGACATTAGACGAAGAACTTCGGAGTGTAGTTTCCGAGCTCAACATACAGACACCTGAAGATTTTGAGGGGACAAAAGCTGCTCCTCTTGCAGATGAAGTTTTCGCAATCGAATTACTCATTCAACAAATTATAGAGGAATCTGGTCCCCTTGTAGCAACGGTTATTCCACGCATCGAATTCTCCGTCAAAAATTTCGGGAAAGCTATGGGAGACTCGTTGGAGCAGGTACGATAGCGTATTTTATGATTTTTTAAAGCTTCTTTTCCTAATTTGATTAAGAATATATGAAAAACTGTATCATGACATATTTTATGATTTCCAGTTTGACAAGTCAAAAACACGGTACGAGAAAGTTGTCGACGGATTGGACCATGACTGCGTGATGCTGAGAAAACGAATAGAAGATTTAAAAGTGTATCGGAAAAGGGACGAATTTTAGTGATAATTGTAAACATTTTTAACGTTGAACCTCATGGATAAAAACTACAACCATACTTCAGAAATGGCTTCCCTTTTAAATACCTGAATACTGAAAACTTTGAGATTGGATAAGATTGGATATTGGATATCCTTTTCACCCTCATTCGCCCTCAGTCGCTTCCAAGCTTAATTTTTTTAAATTTAGTTGTAGTTTTGCTGTAACCGTCATTTACAAAAAGACAGACCAAACCAGACTAAAACTTTGCTTTCTTTCAAGCAGTTTGGTTGTAATGATTGTTTTTGTTACATTTAAAATGTAGAAAAGTGTCATCAAACTCAGAATTTGAAGGTCTTTCTACTTAATGATTCTCTAGTGGTAATAATAACTCCACTAGAAGTCTTCCGATAACGGACACTAAAACTCGGTTCTTGCATTTAGCTATCCAATACTGATTTTTAATCTTAATTATTGTATTTTTAGAGTTTATAACTTAATTTCTTCCTAATGATCCTAGCATGTACCATGCGTCTTCTTGACTCTGCCTGTGATATCCAAATATCTTTTTAATCACGTATATATGGCGAACGTAACAAAAACTGAATTATGTATGTAAAAAATATTGATGAAAGATAACCTTAAAACTGTAGTCAAAGCGTGTAATCATAATTAGAACCGAATTGATTGAAACGGAATACAAAAAGGCGACTAGTGAAAATGCAATAATAAAAACTTTGCTTCAAAGAAACAACGAAGCAAATTAAACTCGTTAGCATTATCGTTGTCGTAGACATTTATTTGTACTACCTCTAGCAATATCATCCATTGGTACCACACTGAATGGAGTGGGAAAGCAGCATAGAGAGAAAGCACATTGCTTTCACTTTCCGCCAGAGTAAATACCGAGTTTTCTCTACTAGCACGTACACATGTACTATACACTGTGTGTACACTGCAATGAAAGTCCATGAAATCCCATCAAAACGGTGCTCCGTTTTCTCCTCCAGGCATTCCAGCTTGTTGTTGTTGTTTCTCTTTTGTTGGCTGACTGACTGGCGATGGAATGGAGCTCTTTTGTTACTAAATATGAGACCAAGCAACCATTTTTCAGCGAATAAACTGGTCAGCAAATAATCGATAATTCCTCATAAAAATGGACAAAAAGTCATAGCTCCTGGTAGAATTGCCCTTGTGCCATTCTCACACTGTAAGTCTATTGGAATGGATGTAGTCAGTTTTCGGGTATTTTACAGCTATCGTTGATTGACCCTATCGTGATTTCTTGACGTGCTTTACACTTACACACATCGAATTAATTATTTCATCATTATTTGCAAACATGGACCCAGACTTAATGGCTAGCAAAGACAAGTTAAATCACCTTGTGACTTCGAAAAAGACAACCACTGTGGCAGCAGCGTTTGATTCCGATGAGTCTGACTGGTCTGACGAAGATGATGAAAACACTTCCATTGGAAAGCAAGCAATTGCCGTTGACGCTATTTCCAAAGATTCATCCTCATCAAAGAAAAATATTTTAGGTGATAACTTGGACCTGGAGCGTCAACAACAATTGTTATCATCACCGTACTTCATAAAAGAAAGCAATGCTGCTGGTGCAACTACGTCTGAAAATGTGGAAAAGAAAGGGCAACGTGACACTGCAGTTTTCACAAAGCAAGAAATACAGAATGAAGACGACGATTGGGACGAAGAAAGTTGCATTGTCAATGAGAGGAAAAGTGAACAAGTTTTCGAAAAGCCAGTCGGCAATAATAACAATGCTAAATTCTTCCAACCCTCGTCTGCCAGTTTTACAAAACACAGTAAAAGTGATAGAAACAAACCTGGTATGGTCGACTGGTCGGAGACTTTTTCTGACGGTGGGTCCGAGGCAGACAACGCGGAAATATGCAACGTTGAGAATTTACCAGCCGATAACGCTCACGAAGAAATTGATAGGTCCAAGTCGAATTTCAACAATAACAACAAGGTGAAAACGGAAATAATTGAAGATGCAGCTGTGGTGAGACAAGAACACTGTAAGTCAGCACAGAACAGTCCCACAGTCATAGGAAAAGCTGAGGAAGTACCTGTTATTCTAAACAAGTCTCCAGTTACTACCAGTGGTGAAAGCCTCGATAACCTCGATTCAAATGGGGATTGCGATTTTGAAAATCCGTCGCCCCGTAATACACTACCATCATCATCTTCCGCAGCGCAACTATTTAGAGTTGCTGCACCAAGTGCGCCATCTCCATTACGTCCAACAACAGTAGAATCCTCAAAAAGCACACTTGACTTGAGTACTTCAAATCCATTTCTTGCAGACACCACAAACTCCAAGAAAAAATCGAAACCTTCTTCCGCTAAGCATTTGTTCACGCGTTTATTTTCTGCCGATAGCGAAAAAAGCGGAATGCGCAAAAAAGATGTTCCAGAGTCATCAATTAGGAAAACCTCGGAACCCATTCCATTATCCACGCTGTTATTGAACACTCCTGTCACAATGCACGGTTCTGAGTCGGAGAGCAATCTCGGCGAAAGCCAAGTTCATCGCTTTCATCAAACCAATCCAATGATACCATCAAAATACTTTCCACCAGATAATGCTGGAAGGGAAGATAATCCTTCACAATCACAAACTGGTGAAAGCAGTGGCTTGAATATTGATAGGGGTCCCAAGAAACGAAAGGGGTTTATCGGGAAAATGAAGAAAACTCTAGGGATAACCTCAAAGGGGAGCAAAATGAAAGCGACTGAATCTTTAAAAAGCTTACCGCTAGTGGCAACGGTTCCTGTCGCCAGTGATCCTTGCATATCTGTGCAGACTGAGGGAAGACCACCTGAGGAAATAATAATTGACCTGTTGAGAGAAGGAAAGCGGTACTTGGAAAGCACCAATCATTCGCAAAACGGAGATGGGGATAATCAAGCGATTGGGAGGAGGCATGATTATGAGACTGACCGACTAAAACGATATTCTTCAGAGGATGTTTTTACACAATTAGTTGGATCTTCAGCTTCTGCAAAGTCAAGATCTGAAATCAGGTACAAATTCATCTCAACTACTCATTTTTTTTCTTCTTTTCAATGCAAGTCCATTTATTATCAGTACTTCATGATGCATATATACTCTTATACATTTTATTTCATTTCGCAATAACGATGTTTCTCTTTTTTAATTAAACAAATTCGTTCATTATGGCGTTACTACAAATGCAAGGTAGTTGACAAACTATAAAGTAAACACTATAAACATAATATCATGCAGGTAGTATGATAACAAGGAAAGCAGTGGGATGTATGTATATATACTACCGGTAATAAATTACATTCAACAAAAGGGCGTTTTTGTAATTGGAATGTAATGTCGAGTTGAAACAATTCAAGAGCTTCTTAATTTTAAAAATTGACTAAAACGAAAACCGGGTTCGTTCTAACAGATCACATACAATTTTGTCATTTAATTTTTTTTTCTAGTAAAATAATTTATTAGTATACATTCTACACGTAATATCTAGTCATTATTAGTTCGACACTTTGTTTGGCTAGTGACTACATACTGATAGTTTTTATATAAATGTCATTGGTTATCATCATGCGTATTATTAAGTACAAATGACAAATAATTTCTCTTGCTTTGGCATACATGGTTGTCTTTCTAACAGATCTATTCTATTCTAGCAATGCTGTGTAACAATAAAAATATTAATTCATACTATCAACTATGTATACTTCTACATAAAGTGAGAGCAGCAAGCAAAAGGCGAGTAGTTTTTTTGTTGGTTATGTTACAAGTGGCAAAAGTTGTAAGTAGTGTCAAATAAAAAATGGAAGGCACTTTTGAAAAAAAAAAAATGATAAAAATGGGTTTCAAGTCTACGCCTTTTGTATTTGCGTGTTGTTGAAATTAGATAAATGCAAATTCTGACATTTGAAAAAATTTATGAAAGTACTAATATTCATGATAGAATTCGCCCAATGACAAGCCGGATACCTTTCAAATAAGAAAATATGATAATCAACATCCTGAGATTATTTTTCACCGGGTTTAGTTTGATAAACTATATCGTAGTAATTTCCAAGAGGCAGATCAACTTTTGTTTAGTTAAAGTTAGACAGGCGGTGTTGCGATTTACGATGACACACTCTTAACCTAATAGCTAAAGTAGTGAACACTAAATTTACAAATAACAAACTTAATCTGTTTGGATTGCGTTGTTTGTCAAAAATAGTTTAAAGCTTGTTACACTTTGCGAGAATATTTTCACAAGTAGTTTAGCTCGATACATCTTAGATTAATACATGGTAGCGGTGGTAAAAGGTGTGCTGGTTGTTGGGTGCGGGAACAGCATATATTATTATTGTGAATCAATTTAGAGTGAGATTCACCGGTCTAGGAGTCTAATTTGCTGTCAATGCAGGCAGCGTGTCAAGCGTGTTCTGCGTATCGTTAACTCTACACTCTACTCACGTTTAGGTATTACGTTTCGCGATACAAATTTATAAAAAGGGTAAAGAAACAAATAAGGTATAAATATGGTAAATCACCACAAGTACCGCCTCCCATTTCTGTATCTACCTCTAGTTCTTTTGAGATTTTTCCGTTTTTTCTTTTTACCAGCACTGGAAGAGCCACCCGGCTTGGCTTTTCCTTTCAGCCTGTAAATTTGTTTGCTGTTGCTAAAGGCCATATGCTAGCCACCCTCAAAACCAACCCTAAACAACTCCACTCGGATTAATGTATGGGTTTTCTCCAAAATGATTTGTTCCACGGTATAATTTAAATTTGACAACCCATCCGAGTTGAATCGATGCTTTCCCTTCTGTAGGATTTTGTACCTCTGCGTGTTCAGCTTTTGTTGTCGATGCTTGAGCATTTTATATCTGGCCACACTTGGTGACGGCCTTGAAATAAAAAGTCCGTGAAAGGCGATTCTCCCAGCCATGTCATCGTCCTCAGCCCCCCAGCCCCAGAACATGTTTGAAAAGCCATTCACCTTAATGAAGTGTTCTTTGGTTAGCGCAGATATTCCACCAAAGATAGTCTTGTAAGGAAGCTTATACTTCATTTTGTCAACTGCCACTGACATATGCCGGGGTTGTACAGGACAGTCGTACAAGTTGTAATCGTTCTCTGGAATTAAATCCACATCATGAAAAATGAAGCATTCCCAGTGAGGGTAACGCTTATTGGCTTCCACAAACCCGACGTTAAAAAGCATGGCTCTGTTGAATGGCTCATTTTTTGAGCTTCCACCTTGTTCAATCACAAATACATTAAACTCAATTTGCTGTCGTTTCAGCATTGGGATGAGATTGTGTAAAAATAATCTTAAGTGGTCCTCGCGATCCCTGAATGGCACAATAATAGCAACTCTACTTCTCGATCTGCAGGTTGCGGGTCGGTAATGACCTCCAAGGTCCAAGTCATTATTCTGCCTGCCAATATCTGCCAAACTCGGCGCTTGAAGTCTTACTCTCACAAATCCCATAAGAAAAGGAGACACTATGGGACAGAGCTGCAGTGATGATGTGGAGACCGTGGTGACTGTAGTTGTTGCTGGGTAGGATCGATTTGAAGGGCCTGTCGTGATAATACTCTGGTTTTCGCTGATTTGTGTAATATTACTGACTAGTAGAATAGGAACAGTGCTGTTGGTAGCAGCGTCCGCACTGCGATTATTCCTATCTCCGCTATTGATGAAACTCACACGGAAGGGTTGCGATTTATCTGGGCTCAGTCTTGGGGAAACATGATTTGGTGATAATGATTGATTCAAACGAGAGTTGACTTGGTTTAGTAAGCTAATTAGTTGTTGTTGCTGTTGAGGTACTGGTAGCGTGTCAGTTGATGATGTCATAGATGAAAAATCCTCCTCTGCCGGAGGAGGAGGACTAAATAGTTTGAGGATGTAAAAAACTGAATTTTCATTAGGCTGTCTCCAAATAACTGGCGGTGTCCGTGGGGCTGTGGAGTATGCTGAAGTGGTGGAGGATACTCCACCACTCACTATTCCTGCCGGACCAGTCACCCCACCGCCATTTTTAAAAGGATAAAAGTAAAAGTACTGTATAGTGACAAGAACGAAAAGTACTGCTGCAATTGTTTTGTACAAAGTACGAGCCATGATAACGGTAATTTCTCCAGAAAGACCAAGTGCACCAATTACTTCTCTAGTGATGCTGAGATTGCTGTATGATTCCAGTGTGAGGTTCACAGTAGTCGAAATTTACAAAGCACCGAGATCCACTTAAACTCTTCAAGTATTTCCAATTCATATTGCAGTAATATGAATGTTGCTTTCGGAGGAGAAATTTTGACTAGATGTGTTTAGTATAAACCAAAAATCCTGTCGATAACTCATTCATTTGCCACAGGTCAGGCAGAAAACGATTTCAGAATAATCTCTCGATTTAATACTATGTAACGTGTGTAGTCGTTTTAAAGCAATGTTTGGCAACGATTAGATCATCTTTGGTAGAATAGTTTCACTCCAACAATCACTGTGTGAATACTAATA
This sequence comes from Willowsia nigromaculata, assembly GCA_034700605.1. Classification (NCBI taxonomy): domain Eukaryota; kingdom Metazoa; phylum Arthropoda; class Collembola; order Entomobryomorpha; family Entomobryidae; genus Willowsia; species Willowsia nigromaculata. The sequence goes on along the minus strand of JAQIXX010000438.1, from coordinate 42,858 downwards.
CATAATATTATGCCTATAATGCTTGGTGTTCCGGATATAATATTGTGTGCATGTGTATAATTTATAAGATATCTCGTTCAGGAAGACACTCTCGTCTCGGCAAATTTCATGTCGTATTATCATTTTGATTTTGAGGTATATGATTAATACAGAATCTTCTCACTACTCACACAACGTATTCTATGACATGAAAGCTATCTCCTTTCTCATCATGTTGATAGTGGGATGCTGGAAGAATTAGATTTTGCTAATACTGACGATTTATTGGCAATTCTGTTGCATTGCTTCAGTCTGCACAGCGGTTTTCCTCAACTCCTTTTATGCCTGCTGAAATTATTTCTCTCCAAATTACCACAGTAGTTTTTGTCTGCTCATATCTGCTGCTTTTTCACTGGAATGAAATGGTGTGGTGGAGGAAGCACTTTAAGAAAAGTTAATTACTTTCTTGCAACGATGCCATTGTTATGTCCTCGTGTTGTGGAATGAGGGTATTCGTAATGCTTGGGTGAATCTCTTTTCGGCATGTGATACAAGTACAGTGTGGCTGACTGTCGACGCTGTCGTGCTCAGAGGAAGGAAGGACAAAAAAGAAATTTTCGTACCGGGCTACTTAATATTCATCATGATCGTATCCTGTTACAAAAGTGATCATTAAACGCGTTGCTAGTAGACAGCACCTGAAATATTCACAACAAATAGACATGTTGATGAGCACGCGTTTTCATATAAAACCAAGGCAAGCCTTTTGTTTGCCTTGGTTGTGCTTGTTTATTCCACTTGAAAGAACAATAACTTAATGATCACATTACAATCCGCTAATTGTCTTACAACAATGATACCAAAGGCATCATCAACAATAACAACAACAAAGGTATGCTTTTTATGAAAGGATATTTACCTCCAAAACGTGCCAATTTTAAAAGTTAAAATGAAGCGAGGGCGGATATTGTTTCGTGTTTTCATTCCTGCCCATTTGATTAAACAAGTTGCTCTGCTCCCTGCTCCGTGTATGCTCGCAGTACAATCCTGATTTAGTTTTGCTCTTAAAATTCCAATCAGTGGTACATTGGCGAATTATTATGATGATATTTAATGAACTTAAACTATCCACACATAAAAATATCTTAAAAGTTTGGTTATAATGCCAGATGTGACCAGTTTCCTCCATAAAATAGCATGAATTGAAACGTTCGTGAATACGAATTTCAACTCAGAAGGAATAATATCGGAACTGGAACGTAATGTGTATATTATTCACACGTATTGGATATTTTTGTGTGTGTGTGTGCGCTTCATATCCGTAAGATTAAAGCAAAAGAGAACACCAGTTACTTTTAAAACGAGTTTTTGCTTCGTACCTTGTTTTAAACAAAATTGCAAAAGGAGAGTAAGCAAAGAAGAAGAGTTTGAAAAGGTGAACTGGAATGATCTACTGAATTTTGTATATTTTACAAGAATAAAAAGATGTACTTGTGTGGAGAGGCGAATCAAGCGAATAGGAAAAATAGCTCACACAATCACTTCTCAAGTCGGTCGGTGTTTCGCCACCAACAACAAAACCATCGTCCAATATAATGCAAAGTACATGAGAAACTAGTAAACTAGCAAGTAAGTTTTTGCTTGGTTGGTTGAAATCTATGATAATATATTACTGAGAAAAGTGTTGGAGCTGCTGATATAGAAAAATACAAAGACTATGCATGCACTATGCACAAAAATGTTTTACGTGAGACGATGTTCCTCCGGCCGTGTGCTGATGTTGATATTTTTGTAGTGATATTGCTCTGCTCTCTGGCGATCGCTAGTATTTGTCTTACTAGCTACATATATTTACTATCAATTCGTAGTAGCACGCCTTATACAAGTTAATCTCATCACATGAAAGAAAATAGTCGTCCACAGTGCCATGAAGGATAAAAATGCTCGCTATTCGGCCGTACACACTTGTTCGTATGAAACATTTTGATGCTGCTGAGTATCTGCTTGTGCAAAAGTACACAATGTGAACCTTGTTATCTAGGGTTACCTGACGCTATAAAGAAGACTATTATGACAAAGATGGCCTGCTGACGTACTAGAGTTTTGCAGTAAAAGAGCACGATTAACATTTGAATCAATTATTACCACCATTGCTAGTAGTGTACTCTTTAGGAATGCCTAATTTCATTTTACTAAAACCTATAAATGATATTATCTACTTATATATTATGGAAATTATTGTGAATCATGCTTGTTCGCTGATATTGTGTTGATGAACGATGATGGCAATGATGTTGTGTCATGCAGACTTAAAAACTAAGCCAATAATGTGACGATGATCAACATAAAAATGCAAAATACTTTGAGAAATGATTGCAATGCACACGCATACGTATTGCCTCACTAGAAAATAAGCTTTAAATCATGCATGCAACACAACGAAAAAATTCAGCAAATTGAATTTTGCTTTTGATCTGTTTCCGAAATCATAAAAATGTGTTTTGAAACATTTGTTCTCTTCCAGTTGCTTCATGCAGCATCCATTTTGTGTTATAAATTATGTATTAGAAAAATCGTATATAAATGCTAAAGTTGAAACAAACTTTGGGTGTAACAAAGCCATCAATAATTTACAATTCAAGTCGGGGAGTAAAATAATACACGCTTCACTTGATATAAATAATAGTTTGCCAAGTGTTGATATAGTTGAGAACGGATTGATGTTGAACAGTCTGAAAATTAAAATAGTAATCATTGTGATAGGTAGGCTAATTACATGAAACAGATATATCTAAGGTTTGCATGTATTATAGACAGTTTTAATTACATACGTATAAAGGCTTTAAGGATTGTGTGACGAATATTATGCAATGCTGACTGAATTCTGACAAATTTTTGGAATCTGGCCATCTGGCCGACATCTCTTGGAAATGCAAAACAGTTTAGAATAACATTTGTATTTTTTACTTGCGTTTCATTATTAAGCAATAGTATTCCAATATATCCTTCTTTGATAATAACAGCGCAGCGGCCAGTTTAACGTTTCAGTGTGATTACTTAACTACAAACGCTGCAAAACATATATTAATCTGAATGTTATTCATAACTCAAGGCTGTACATCAATTGCTTTACCTTTTCCCATGCCCATGTGTAGTTTTCATTGTTTGGATCTCATGGGATTTAGAATAATGAATGATGAGAGTTTTTATTATATTATTGTTCATGCCTTTACGATTATGACCATTACTTTACACTAATATGTAAAGTTAGCATAGCTCCACAGTACGAATACGATATAAATGTCAAATGTTACCATCCAATATTCTTGGAATCTTCCAATTTGACATCATTTAGCAGAGAGAAGATTCAATACGAAGGAATTCATTTTCAGATCTGTTATGGCACTTTGGCATTTGCTCAGATTCGTAAAAATCTTCGTGACATTTACGTGTTTACCTATTTCATCGATTTGCAGAGTTCTCTTTAGCAATAAGTCAGCTTTATGGTGCATGCTTCATTGGATGCGATATTTACATTTGTTATAGAAAATAGTCAAGTAGTAGATAATAATACCATGTAGCCATATTGCATGCTATAATGCTTTCTGGAGACTTTTCTACACAAGAGGCCATTTCTCATTTTTCGTAGAATACGAAAAAAATAATAAAAGATGGCGATGACATTTTGTTCTATACTGGTTATCATTACCCATTTTATATCATGTCATTTTTATTAATGATACAAAAATTAAGCAGATATGATAAATATAATATGGAGATAGATTTTTGTAGAGATAATGTTACTCAGCTAACATGATAGTGGGTAAGTAAATATGTTTTATAGGTTTTAGCGAGAAATATGACTAGCTATAATACATCGTAGTTCATTGTTCTGATTAATCAACATGAATTACTCCTCATTGGCTGAAACGTCTTTTGCTGATTTGGAATCTTCAATTGCCTGATACCCTTCCTCATTTTCGTTTACTTGACCACATCGGGAAATCCAAACCCGATACTTTGTTCTTCCGGACGGAGTGACCAAAGCACTTACCTACAAATTAAATAAGCCGGGTTTCAATTAGTTATTGATATGGAATATTTAATGTTAGCAGTAATATTATAGAATAGTGAATACTTTATCAAGAACATCCATCCCACAGATCACTCTTCCAACAACCACATTCACTCCATTGAGTGCATCCAACTTTTTTGCTGTAATAAGAAACTGCGAGGCGTTCGTGTCTGAAAGGCAATGAAATTCAAACCTGCACTAATGTTTGTCTGGTATAGAAAATAGAGTTTCCACATAACATTACAATTACCTTTCCCCGCATTTACCATTGACACAGTTCCAGGCTCTCGGTGTTTTAATCGAAAGTTTTCATCGGGAAAACTATCTCCGTAAATGCTTTTTCCACATCCTCGCCCTTCTTTACCGGATACATCTCCACCTTGCCACAGAATTCCAGGAATGATGCGATGAATTTCAGTACATTTGTATGATAAACCTTTTTCTCCAGTGCAGAGCGCTCGGAAATTTTCTGCGCTAAACGGAACAACGTCGGCTCTCAACTCAATCACTATTTGCCCCAACGGCTCCCTGTCTGTCTCGAGGTCCAAGAAAACCTTTAAAAAACACAATTAAAAATGAACATTAAAAGTATTGATTCACATGGACCACAAACAACATTATATATCTAGTACATTAATCTTGACATTAGGTCGTCTCAATAATTTACCTTTGGTCTGGGGCATCTTGCTGCGTTTTCTAACGCAGAATCAGCAAGTGAATCCCAAGGCTGTGGAGTTGGTTGTTTGTAGTGCAAGGGGAAGTAGGAACGCAGTTCCATTTTTTTCTCGTGAACAGCAAAATCATCAAGCTGTTTCTTTCTTGAATATATTGGTTTTACAGCCTCAATTCTCTGAAACATTTTCAGATTGTCGAAAGTGATTTGCAAAAGTTTCATCTGCCTATCACGACTGCGATTCATAGTGCACTTGAGAGTTGGTCGTAGCCTGTTGTCAATTCCTGGCTGCAATTTTTGAAAAAAATAAATGTTATGGAATTCTGCATAGGGAAGTTGTTTAGAAATAGAAATAATGGGCAGTTACTTCTCCCTCCATAATGGAGGCGATACGGTGAAGCATTCTCGCATTTTCTCGTTCGATTCGAACGAAATTAGATACTGATCTATTGAAGCTTGAGGGAGAGGTATAGAGATTTTTTAGCACAATGGGACTGCTGGTGTCAACGAAGGGTCTTGCAGCCATAACGCGCTCTCGGTGCAGTAGCCAATCTTTTTTGCGCAGCGGGTACTCAGCATCGTCCGGGCGTCGTGCCCGAAGTTGGCATTTGACATCCCTCTAATAAAAGCAAAAATTTATATAGTAGGTACGTAATCAAGCATTTTCAGCGTATATACTGTGCTTACTTTCGGACAAACGGAAACATCCATCATGTACAAGAACGCTTATTCCTCTCACGTACAAAATACTAAATCAATTTTCATAGAGCTCATAGAAATCCGAGTAAGATTTTGAAAAAAAATTCTTTGATGAAGAAAAAACGTTAATCCTGTGCGGTTCTTTATTCCAACGGGCTTGGTTTGGCACCGGCATTTGGCAGTAGTTGCTAAGTATCGACTCATGAATGCAAAGCACTAAAAACCCCATTCAAGCCCGTTCATCACATTCAACTTCAACGAAACCACTCATATAATTAATCAACTCAAAAAAACCAGGAAACTGGTGATTGGTCAACCTTTCCATAAACGTCATATTTTCTCTTCTGAAAAAGCCCCTCCTCTTTCTTTCTCTCGTTCCTTAAAAATGCATGTGCCTATATTTCACTGTGTAATATCATTTTAACATGAACTGTGAAGCTACTTTTAAAAAAAAGTTTTTATCTTATTGAAAATTGTATTGTTTCAGTCTTGTAGATGACCAGGAAGCGCCACCGGAATCATATAATCCGCGTACACACAAGGACAGCAAAATGTCATCATACTACTGTTCACAAGCTGTACCAAGTAAGCTTATTATTTCTTATATAAGTGAAACGCATTTCTCAACGAAACCTAAAATATTGATTGTTTTAGCGATGCGTTTCTGTAATTCATAGACACTCCAAATCGTCAAGTTATATACAATTTAATTGAAGATTTCTGTTGTGTCCTTGATAAATCCTTTGGTGAACAAGATCGTTTGAAAACTGACAATGGGAATCTCTTCTCTGAAATTGATCAACTCCGTGCTGCACTGGAATGCAGTGAAGCTGGGAAAAGGGATCTGGAACGACAATTCCAAGAAATGCAGGATGAATTTCAAAAGCTTCAGTTCTGTCTGGAGGAAGAGTGTCAAGCCAGGGCAAATTTAGAAGGGATTGTATGTGAACTGAAAGCACAGATGGAAAGACAAGATGAAATCCTCAACTGTGAATTAGCTGAGAAGGCCGAGCTCCTCGCTACACTGAAACAGCTAGAAACTGATAATTGGAATTTGAAGAATCAGCTCGCTGATTTTGGAGTAGAAAGGGAAGAGTTCTCAAAATCCTTTAGAGGGTTTGAGGGGACAAAAAATAAGTGTACTGAGCTGCAACTAGCCTTGGTCGAATGTTGTAAGCAAGCTACAAATTCATTCAATGTTATAATAATTTTTATTTTTTTATGTGTTGCATGTACATTATGTAATTTATGTGGGGAAAATTATTTTATCAGGTGAAAAACATGACCTCATGCAGAAAGAAATCCTGGATCTGAGGAACGAAAACAATGAAATAAAGCTGAAGCTGGACAATTGCGTTTTTGAAAAGAATCAAGAAATAAACAACATACTGAAGAATGAAGTTTTCGGGTTAAGGACAGAAAACAATGAGATCAGGATGAAACTTGATAATTGTGAATTTGAGAAGAATAAGTTGGCTAATGAAATGGAGGGCATGAAGCAAGCATTTTCTTCGGAGAAAGCTAGTTTGGAAGCCAAAATTTGCGAGCTCCTTGAAGGGATCGCGGCGCTGGAGAAGGCGAAAGCAGATATATGCAAGCAGACTAATACGATGCTTGCCGCTCACCATGAAGAAATGGATAACTTGAAAGCGAATGCTGACAATTACCAGGCAAAATACGACGAAGAACGTAAAATCAGGGAAGATCTGGAGCACCGACTTCGAACAACTAAAGCAGCAGAACAGCCCTTCCGTCCTTCACCAAGTTACAATGAAATGGAACGATCCCCTCCTTTATCATTCCCTCCAGCTACGAGGACACACAGTGCATATCAACGACCCACAACACACGTTCAACCCCTTTCTTTATCTCCTTCTGCAACCGGAAATCTGGGAAATCGAGACACTACAAAGAATAAAATCTAGTGAAAATTGATAATTGAATTTGTTTGATAAGATGTAGCTTGCAGAATTCTATCATCTTAAAACATATAGTTGAACGTATTAAACTCTACTAGGTACCTATATTGTCATAAAAATAGCAGTAATCAGTGAATGACTGCATGATTATATTTCAAACGAAAGGACTTTCACATTTCATTCGTGATTGCTGTTTGCCATTGTGTGCACTTAACTCGATGAATACATAACCATCTTACTCGGCATTCTTAGTTTTTAAAAGCCAGTCAACTGCAGACAAGAAAAAAGTAGCTAAGATTTCAATGGTAATATGTTAGAGTGAATAAGTAACATATTATTTTGTAGATATACTTGATCATTACTCCTGCATGTACGTAGGACGTGCAACATGCAACTTTACAAAATCTTACACTTTGTTTTAGTTTTATTCGAAATATTGGTAATAAAAAATATATATATTATGATAAAAATCAATGAACTCTTCATCTTGCTGAGAAACGGGTTGATGCAAAATTAGCAATTCTTTTATCCTTATTGAGCCGTGAAATTTGCGGTAAGATACTTTTTACAAATATTCTGTACAAGTGAAAACTTGGACATTTGTATTATTGTGCTTTCTCGAGATTTTTGTCATACCTTCTATTAAAATTACAGTCTTAATGCACAATTTACGCTTATATAACACAATTTTAGAATTTCGCCACCATTAAAAGGTCATTAATATAACCAAGTTGAATGTAATGCTTTAGTGAGCAACTCATGAAATTCCTGATGCTCCCTCTCCATAAGTGAATCTTTGAGGTTAGCATTTTTTGCAGCATTGACTCATTGAATTGAAGTAGTAACAGATTTGAGCTAGTTTTAATTATATGTGGCAAAATGTCCCCTTGTATAACATAAATGTTGAGACATATTCTTTAAAAAGTTATTTTTTCCTCTAGTGATCCGTATCAATGCATGTATTTATTAATGCGTCGATAAGGTGTGATTGCTGAAAGATTAATTAATTACAGTTGTTAGTCATTCGTGTCATTTATGATACCACTGAATACTCTCTTTGGTTATTGATTGATAGAAAATCTATAGGAAAATTGGTTGAGAACCACACATCATGATGTTCTTTCAACCAACATGAAAGATACTGATTTTGCTAATCTCTTGTTGTCTTTTACCCATTATGCATGTTTATTCGGGGTACCGTTTGCCCAAAAATGTTTTCAATATTTCCCTCAAGCGTAATAAAACACAAAAAGGAACTAAATCCCGACTCATGAAAGTTAGCAACAATATTTGTCTGTCATGCAACGATTCAGTATCGTGTAAGACGTTTAGTGCAAAACGCGATTCTCGTTCTTCAAGTTTTCATTATTCAGAGCTTCATACATTTTATTATTGCTTTTGGATTATTGCTAGTTTTGCATCTGTCAAAGCAAACTCTCAAGTTTTTTCTACTTTATAGCCCTTTAAGCCAAGTCTAAATGCTTAAAAATGAATCCAATCACAATACATCATGCCTCACCGCTATTAAATTTCATATGGCACTCATGCCAAGTCAAATACATGTATGGCATGAGACGCCATGTAGTGATTCAATCCATATATACATATGCATGACATTCTGTTTTATTATCTCCGAAGTGAGAACTGAGGTGAAGCAGACAATAAAACTACAAATAAAATATGTATAGATAAGGATATTGATGATAAGTTCGTATACAACCACAGCCTAGTAATATATCATTATTTATTTATTGTGCACAGATTCCCTTTTCAAGTAAGAAGAAAATGAGCCAAAAACTACACACCAACAATTGACAAAACATTATTATGCTGCTGACTTTAATGTTTTAGGTGTATGCTTGTTTTAGTCTACTGCAGCGTCACAACGAGTCTTACGATAGTCTCACATCAGTCTCAAAGTAAGTACTGTTTTAGGCACCGAGTAAATGAAACAACGTCTTGGTAAAGTTCATTCGTGGTCGAAAGAAAGATGCAATAAAGTCGATCATCTGAACCCAGTAGCAGTGTGCATGAGTGATAAAGAATATAAAAAGTAAGCTTCATCATGAATTCAGCAATCACAGACATGCGCACATAACTTAAAATACTATGAAGCTAGAACGGTGGTATGGAGGAGAAGAAGTTGGACGAAACGATGATGAAGTCTTAATGCTGTGATGAAAAACAGGTAGGTAATCAGAGTCAAAATTATTATTGTCAGCAAGAACAGAGCTCACACAACAAGCAGGTAAGCATGCACTTGTATACAAAGCGATGTGACAGAGTTTTAAACTCAGAGGAAGAAAACCCTTTATGCACACATTAATACAATGTTGATATGGTTTGCAACATGGGATAAATCCAACTCTAACATGACAAAATAAAAATGATGTAACATGATATTAATGTAGTGATGCGTACACAAGATCTAAACTTGGTATTAGTATAAAACGCAGCGCTTGAGTCGGCCCAATACAGAGGTGGTGAGGAGAATAATTCTTTTGCACAAATAGAGAGAGGCAGAACTGAATAAAAATTGCCTCCTCCGCTTGATAAATTGTAATGCTAGTCGTAGTCGTGATGCTGAATACTGAAATAGATAGTGATGCTAGCAAATGCCATATTACTTATATTATACTTACTACAGTACATAAAGTCTTTTCATACCATGTAATTTTATAGCAATCCTTTTATTATTACACGACTGAATACAATGCTATAACATTTAAAAGTCAAAGTGTTTAATTGTATAAGCTTCACAAACTGAGAACCCAAGTTTAGCAAATGTGTCAGGTTTTGCTGTGTTTCAAATGTATATGCTTACGTAGTATTTCAAACGTCATCTTATTTCTTTCAACATTTTACACACACACACATATACATTTTTTGCATTTTGCCATGTTTCATTTGCAATGCCAAAAAATACAATGCACATACATATTCAATATGGCTCACTGAAATATGTAGTAATATATGCGTTTTACATATTGTTATTTCATTTTTTGTCTTAATTGTGTATAAAACACCTATACAAATGTATATGTATCCATAAGTATGTATAGCAGTAAAAAACACAGTGATGATGTTCCGACTTTCTTCTCCTCCTCTTATGCTACATTCCTATGCATAAACCACATTTTTGTTGCCTGTTTCTACACGATGTAAGTGTACGCAACCTAATCACGACGGTACACCTTATATCATGTATGCTCATGCTACATAGCACTGTGTGGTAAAGGTAATCTGTCTTGCTGAATTTCAGAGATGGGTTTACGGTACAAACTCGTATCAGTAGTAAGTAGAGGCGAGTAAAGCGAACTTAAATTGGTGCTGTTTGAATTGAATCGCAGGTATCAGGTATTATTGTGACTTTCATGACGATGATGATGATGTGAATGTGAACATCCACTGCTGCTGCTGCTGGTTTGTATGTTTTGTGCTGTTGTTGCTGATATCTTCATGTTATTATTGAAGGCAAGAAAAGTTGATACCTTCATTGGTATTATTTGGTAGCATAGCCAGAAGGAACATAGCAGTACTGCACGTACGATAATTTATACCTTTTCTTTCTCGAAAAAATTTGCAAGAATAAGAATGAAGTTTTACGAATACGCTGTTAGTTTAGTTGCATAGATAGTAAATAAAAAATATCACTCATTATAATACATATATATTTTTTATAAAAACTCGCTCGATCTGTTCTGTGTCGGTGTATCATATTATTGTCCTAAGTGCACATTAAACAGTTTGGTGGTCTTTCTTTTCTACCGATCGCGATCATAGGATGACTATATGCACTGGTAATTTATATTTGCACTATATATTAACAGCAATTAATAGAATAGTTTACTAGAGTATGTGCTTAATGCATATGCAATAAAGATACAAATTTTTAATCCAATAAGTGCAAGTTTTCTAATACTGCACTAGTCTGCCACACACATCCACACATAATAAAGTCGTGAGTTTCTCACAAGAGAAAAGACATTGTAGTATATTTTTTGAGTACGTATGCAATTTTTTAAATTTGGTTTATGATATATTTAATGTGCTATGATACTGTGCAGGTGTTTCACTTGTATTATCACTGCAAAATGGCATCATCGTGCAATGCACCAGGCTAATAATATCAGCAGTGTTCATAGTAAGTGAAGTGTAGTGTTAATCCAAGTGGACATGGAGTTTAGTAAAAGTCGTGTATAAAGTAGACAGAGTGTGCTAAAAATAATACATTCCTTATACTACTTTTGCTGGTTTTTAATTCTTTGATTTTTTGATTGCACTAATAATCCATTGTTTTATTGCAGTAAGAAAAGTAGGGTCATAACTCAAAAGTCACAATCTTTTATTATTTTGATGCATGCTGTGCATTAAGTTTTTTTGTTTATTGAAGTAATGGTGTTTACACAAGTAAATTGAATTAACTATACTATAGATATTAATGCAAAGATTTAATTTGTTTAAAGAAAACACATAAATGAGGTATATTCATATGCATACGTACTTAATTTAAACTGCAAATTTACTAATAAATTCACTGATTTCGCTATCGTTTACAGACACCCGGGATGTAAAAGGGTTTGCCAGTTGAAACAAACACACTTTGGAACAGCAATGTTTGAATGTTTTTAATTACAAACATGGTGTCTCGTACGCTACAAACTGTTTTGAGCGACAGTAATCATCATTAACATTTTGTGGAATGGTGACGTGAATTATTTACGCGTATCGGTTTGTTTTTGTGTTTCATCTTAATTTAAACTATAAGCGCAAATCATTATAAGAATCAAGAACCGAATCGGAATATTTCTTCAAAGGTAAGAACTACCAATGAAAGATGATTCTTTTTAATGTATACAAATCCTGCCAAGTGGCCTACCAATAATTGATACTTTGACATTATAAGTTAGGATAATCGTAAGCAATTACATCCAGTAGGTTAGCTACAGAATACGTATAGCGTAGAAGAAAGTAGAACAGTAGTGAGTAGAAAATCAATGATTCCAATTTAGGTATACATGATTTCGAGTTAGTTTTTAAGCAAATTAGCAAATGTGCACATTCCTTCTTGACAATTTGAATGGCAGTCTGGCATCAGTTGTCAGCTCTGAGAAGTGGTGAAGAATTGTTTTTTTCATCTTTTGTTGAGTTTCATCAAATAATGTGGTGATTAGCACTGCCGACAACCCATTTGCAAATCGAAATCTTACAATGAAAACAATCAATTTTGGAATAGTATGCTGCGCAGAGCGATTATTTCATTGGTGAATTTGGAATGAAGGTTGAAGAGGGAAAACAATTATAGGCAAAGTGGTTTAGACATTGAAATTTGCTTCAATAGCTAAAAGTCTTCAAGTACGGAAATACTAAAAGAAGTAATTTCTAGAATGCATGCGCGTGAAATAGTTCATTGATGAGTATAATTATTGTTTTTATCAAAAGCTCACTGCTTGAGCTGTGGTCACACCATTCATACAATACTTTTTGTTGATCTCATCGTCAATATCTGTTAATTCAGAGACTACATTTATATAGCATGTATAAGTATTTTACCATTACAATTGTCGGCTTGCTTGTCCTGTGTGCTAAGTCGTAAGATTGTGAATAATAATAATTTCACTAAAGTTATCATGAACCTCGTGATCGATTTAATGACTGAATGCATTTTTGGAGTGCACGCATCAAAATATTATTTACCTACTCACTATTGTTTGTTTGTTGTGACTGAGCGCAATCACAATACCTCTGTCAATACGACATGACACGGATACACATTTTAATACTCTAACTGCTTAACGGTTTGATGATTCGATTCCCTTAAAAATCTTGCGCTCATAGTCGCAAGAATGAGTATGTCAGTAGGCTAAATAAGGCTAACAATAATTATTCTGCAGTGAATCAGACTTTTCGATCAGAGCGATAAAATGCATACGTGCATACTGCACTGCACGGCACAGGTAAGCCATATATTTATAACCTTTAGTCAACATCATCGGCAAGCGATGAAAAAAAAAAAATGAAGAATAAAATTTTTGGCAAACATTGCATAACATTTAACTCGCCGTTTTCAACATGATTACACTATCGATTCTATAAGTAATAGGATTAGATTTGTGATTTGATTATCTTTGTATCATAATATCGTGGAGTTAGCTAATAAATAATTATTATGTGCTAGTAAGACCTTATTGGTACGCGTTTAGTTTGCAAGCAGTTCATATCAATTCAATACAGAGGTGTAGTTGTTGTATGCGAGGTTGATGATGATTGTGATGATGATGATGATGTGTGGAGTGTGCATAGAGCAGTGCAATGAAATTTTCATAGGTTCGTTCTACTGTAAACTGCATCTTTGGTTGGTGATGGCGAAGCCAACTGAATGCCCTTAATAAAGTTCATCGCTAAAATATCTGCCTACATTTGCATTTCATTGTTATCTTCATCCTGCATGCACTTTGGTAGTCCACTAGTTCTACAATTTGTTTCAATCTAGCCAACAAAATTTTGGAGTGATTATTGATCGATTGCATACAGTGGTCAATGTCAATTACAAATCAATGCGGCACTTTTACACGCAATTCGTCAATATTTATGTCAATAGTCATGAGTACTCAAACGCTCTATCTATAATTTGCTTTGAAACGTTTCTTTTTTGTTGTTTTATAGTGGAAGGAGTGAAGCACTGGTTCATCAAATATTTGTGATTTTTGTTCAACATGAAAGTGACCCCGGAATTTGGAAGAAATACAAATATTTTCTGGAATCCAGCAGAGATACAAAATGTCAATAAGGACTTTACTGCATGCTCATTGGCCAACTTAATGTGCGACTTTAGTGCATCTTGAGATGGAAAAACTTTCACCTCTATCAAGAAAGCCATGAAAGAAATAAGTCGATTGTGTAAAATACGTGGAGTTGAAAGTTGACGGAAAATAACATCAATAACATCATCTTAAATTGCTTTCCAGTGCGCGTAGTTTAAATAAAGATTATAGGAGTTAAAACTTTAGTAATAATATAGCTTAATAGTTGGATTATTGTGTGCAAGTTTTAAACGCAGTAGTTTACAAACCCAATCTTCGTGAGTTGATACATTGACAAGTGGTGAAGCACTCATCAGACACAATCATGGCATTTAACGAGGTAAGAAATGTACGAAAAATAATCGAAAAATAAAAATTATAACACATATAATAATTGATTACATTGATATTACATTTTTTGACCTTAAGAATTGCTGTCATTATTACTGTATTTCTTTCCAAAGTTTGTTTCTGCAGCTTCCATTGTTCTATAGCTATGAGCCCTGACATTGAACAGCTAGTTTACAATGCAAACAAGAAAACCAGAATTTACGTTTTAAACCCTCGGGAAGTAGGGAGCATTTTTGCTAATAGTATTATGCATAAGTAGTATGACTTGTTAAATTGCAATTTGAAGTTATATTGTGGGAAGCTGCGTTTCAATATGAACTTCCGCTGACAATGAAAAAATGATGATGCATAATGTATGCGTATTGTTTTTGCAGCAGCATGAAATGAAATATGCAGCGAAAATAATGTTGGATGTTCATTGTTGCTGTATATGATAATGTCCCATCCTGCATGTTATTGCATTACATTGATAACACACCTATGTTTCTGCTTGTTCACTTCAACATTGAACTCAGACCGGATCTTCTTCCCTCTGATTTCTCCCTTCACACTAAATAAAATACCTATACAGAAATACGTGTGTGAAATGTGTATGTGAGTACCAATGCTGCATAGACGTAAGATTACCACAATAATGTAAAATGGTGATGGGAAGTTGTTAATTATGAACCTGTCCTATTTTACAATAATCCCTTCTTATACTATAATACTTTCCTTCGACAAATTTTAATAATAATAAAAGTTGGCAGCGTTTTATGAGTTGGCTTTTGGTTTGGCTGCACATCTGTCGAGAATGAAATATAGCCCTCAATAAAATGCCAACATTCGCATAATTGTGTGATGATGATAGGTTATCAGAAAAGTAGGTATTGTGATGTTGTATGCGTAAGGTTTAGTCGTTTAGTTTTTGCGAAGGTGATTCTCTGGGAGAGAATTGTTATTATTATTATTAGATAGGTGATGTGGCGGATGATGACTGTTAATTTCTACACAAGTACACGCATCCACCAATAACGCATGCCATGTGGCAAGTAAACAGCAAAAAATAAACAAGCTTTGCATTAATTTGATAACGTTGATGACTGTGTGGTTGATGGTACACTGAAATCCATTAATCACAGGACCCAGTACACATCATGAGAGTCATGCCATAATATTGCGATTATAGAGTAGCTTACCTCTAAGTCCACTTTGTTGGAGACCGAGAGATATATTATGCGTTAGAGCGATGTGGTGAGATACGAAATAATTATGTGCTTTATCTTCGTTTTCTGGACGTTTCAGATGATTTCGAAATTTTAACGTAATATTTTATCTCTCACCTTGCCTCATCATATTTTCTTTTCATATCGTGTTCACACCTTACTACCTTCGGTTCGCTCATTTTACCAACAATTCACCATTTTTGTACAACTCACAGCTATAAAAATTTTAAGATGAAAGCCTTGCTTAAAAGCAGGCTTCCTTCTGTGCCAGTGGATAAAAAGGTGCATGGAACCGACAATGAGCTGCAAAATGAGAATGCAGGGATGAATGATGTACATACCCACACAAAACTGTTTTACCATCATGAAAAGTGACCTGAAGACTAATTAAATTATTGGGTTATGTTCTCCGGTATTAATTGAAGCAGTCAGCGTTAAACTAGTTAAACTAATTAAAATACACTTACAAGGGGAAATGTTGCATGTTGTATCTTTTATAATTTATAACGGATGCCAGATTTTAGCTACGCAAAGTTTTCGCAACATCATCAATGCCACATTTTTGGTGAAATCGATATCAAGTAATAGACAATGCTGATAAGAGTTTGTTTGTACACTAAATGGAATTCAATGATGAAATGTGTCAAACGCCTCTTCCCAATACTCTCCAATGTGTCATCATTAAGAGCGATAGGCGATAACACTTACTAGTAATCATCATGGAATGTGGTAGCGGTCGTAGACTTATAATTCATACATCACACGTGTGTCATTGCGCCATTGCGCAGTAGGTACTCACATATTCATTGTTTATCTAGAAAGGCTGAAAAAACGCGACATGAAATCAACGTTTGTGTGACAAGTGACGCCAATGCAATCCGGGCACCTCCATTTTGCAAACATGAGGCACATCGCAATTTCATGAAAATTTATTATTGTTATTAAACTACATACTCTAGAGATGAGGAAAGTAATTAACGCAATACTGAAGTTGAAGGAGTAGTCGCGTATCTGCAAGAAAACCGATGAAAATAAATATGATCTTGAAATGTCATACACAAGAAAAAAGCCAATTTTGTATCTTTTCCTTTTCACTTTTGCAATGCATGCAGCTCATGCAGCGATGCAGCATTCAACAACTTTCTTTTCTTGCAATCTGGAATGGGGGGAATGCGATACGGGACTTGGCGTTGTCACTGTCAGTGATGATTGGTCATGTTCTTGCAAATGTCAGCTGCAACACTGCTGCTGGGTCACAACAATTTTTTTTTTTTGCTTTTATAGGCCATAGGTATATTTTTCCTGGAACCTTGTTTGTTGTTTAGTTGTCTTTTGAATTGACAACGCCACGTGGCATTTGCTGGATATTTAATGTTGGCTCATTTTTAACTTCTGGTTATTGCATAGGCTGAACTGTTATTTTTGGAGTAGGTGAATTGTTGAAATCATTAGGACTTTAATTTCTACGATTCCGCTAGAGAATTGTCAGCTTGTAACTTTAAAAGCTACTATTAAATGCTTTTGAAGCAAATAGCCAAATAGGAATTCAGAAGCAGACTAATTAAAGAAATACGAAATGAGGTGGTTCAAATTGATGAAGTTTAAGAACAATGCGACCGTGACTGATCATTCTGAGCCCGACACTCAGCCGGTTGCGGTTCAGGAAACTAGCCAAAATGCTGATCAATATGTCTCTATTCGTGTTCCGTTAATATCACAGAAAGTGGATCCGGAGCTGATTTTCACGAAGCAGGAGAGGATTGGTCGGGGGTCATTCGGTGAGGTATTCAAAGGAATCGACCGTAGAACGCAGGAAGTTGTTGCCATTAAAATAATTGATCTGGAGGAGGCTGAAGATGAAATCGAAGACATTCAACAGGAAATTATGGTGAGCAGCAATGCAATCTTATACTTTTGTTTCCGACATAATTCGTGTATTATTATTCATTATGTCTCGTACACTTTTCCAGGTGCTGAGTCAATGTGACTCACCATATGTGACGAAGTACTACGGGTCGTACCTGAAGGGAACCAAGCTATGGATCATCATGGAGTACCTGGGAGGCGGATCAGCTTTGGATCTTATGAAAGCTGGTCCTTTCGAAGAAATCCACATTTCAATTATTCTTCGAGAGGTTCTTAAAGGTCTGGACTATCTGCACAGTGAACGAAAACTGCACCGAGATATCAAAGGTACAAATACCAAATTTAAAAAATGGATTAATGACTATCAAGATATTTAATGAGCATTTTTCTCTTATTTCAAGCTGCCAATGTGTTATTAAGTGAAAACGGAGATGTGAAGCTTGCAGACTTTGGAGTTGCCGGTCAGCTAACAAATACTACATCAAAAAGAAACACATTCGTTGGCACGCCGTTTTGGATGGCTCCCGAGGTTTTAAATATTTAATATAATCAGCATGATTAAGAGCAATTCATAATATATAACACAATAATGTACAAGATATTTGGGCTTCGTGGCACAATTAATCAGAATCCCATTGCAGCAAACTTATTTGGTAGTTAATCTTACACAAATAATCTTACTTGAGCATGATTAAGAGCAATTAATAATATGTAACAGGACTAACTATTAACTCATAATTTAACTTATTTGGGGTCGAGTGTTCCGTTCTAGAAAATATCTCCTATATTATAAGCTCTCCAGTAAATCAAGTACTGCAGTCATTATAAAAATTTCATTGTGTGTTTACAACTTGAAATTGAGGGCTTATACAATTCAAAGAGTAAAAATAAATGAATTGACCCTTCTACTGCACTAAAATATTAACATTACATTGAAAACTGCTCACGCAGACTAATGAACTTGCGTATAAAAACATCAACTTCTAAAATCATGGGATATTGTACTTTACCCTAGCAATTACAAATTTGTCTTCCGCCAAATACTGCCTTAATCTTACAGCTACTTAATCTAATCTTAAGTATTCTTAATCTTCTGATTTAAACTTCATTGTCTGGATGGCTTTGCCTGTAGTGTCTGTTTAAGCCTTTTTTGTCTACGTACTCCTTTTTGTTGCCTGCTGCTTTGCAAATTTCGCAGACAAACTTTGGTTGAGGACCGGAATGCTTTTGCTTTTGATGCCTGGTTAGATCTGCGTTCGTTGAATAATCTAGCACAATAAACATGGGATAGTTTAGGTAGTTGTTCCATCGTTAAAAGTGTTGCATTCAGTTTTTTTTAAAGTAATTAAGTACTTACTTGATTCACATAGTTCACATTGGAACCTAGGGCGCACCGGCAAGTGAGTTTTCTGGTGTTTAGTTAAATCGGCATTTGTTGTAAAGCCTGAAAAAAGCAAAAACATAATATTCATAAAAGAAGAATATTATGCTAATACAGGTTGCATTGATAAATATTAATTTATAATCTTAAATCTTACTCATGTCGCATTGGTCGCATTGGTGGACTCGTGCATTGTTTACTACTAACAGATGCAGAAAGCGTTCACTTGCCCTGTTGAATTCTAGAGAAATTAAAATACAACATTTTTTAGAAATCATTATGATATACGGCATAGCAAAAACTGTTTGGTTAATTAGAGTAGCTGGGCTTACCTCTATCGCAATGCGTGCATTTATATTTTTTCTTATTCATGTTATGGCAAGCCATATGCTGCTGAAGGTGATCTGCACGTCCAAATCCTAAAGAAACAATTACAAGTAATGAAGAACCTGTATATTTTGGAAATGACTGAATGCTTTCATCATCATCATCAATAAGGGTCTTACCTTTCGAACACACAATACACTTGAAGGGTTTGAGCTTTTTGTGGACCGTAGCCTCATGAAGCCTTGCAGCAAACGCGCGAGTGAACAGTTGGTCGCACATGGAGCAAGGGTACTTCCTTGTCAAGTCACGCAGCTTCTTAAGCTTTGCCTGGTACACTGCAAGTGCTTGTTTGCTAAGAGCAAAACTCTTAGAGTGAGTGACTCGAGCGTGCTTCTTCTTCCAGTGACGCCTACACTCATCTCTAGTGGTGAAAGTCATTCCACAACGACTAGGGAATAAATAACATTAGTTTAGAATTTCAAACAATCATTAATGTACGAAGCTTAAAATATCTTAAAATACTCACATGCATTTCAAGAAATTCCGCATTGGTTTAAGCGGTGCTGCTTCCGGTTTTAGTGCGTTTAAATTGATTGCAATCTGAGAAGAGGTCATTAGAGAGCCAGCAAAAGGGATGTCGCTGCTGATAACTCCAAGTGGTAACTGGTTTAGGTGGCGTGCACATGAATTTTGCACATCGAAAATCACTTGATACAGTAAAGTATTCTCAGCCAGGAAAAAGTTATTCCTAAACATTCCTGTAGTTGGGATATCCCTTCTTTGTACCACGTAGTCGACAAACTGGAAAACGAAGCAAAAATTTTCATGTAATTTTTTATTGAAATTGTTGTAGAAATGAAAGAACTTGAAAATTTCACCTCTTTTGCATCCGTTATTCCCTCAGTCTCCTGATACAGCAACAAAGCTCTCTTCATTCCAAAACCTTGCACGCCACCAGGAAAGTAGTCAGTTCCGCATAAAATCATGCACCAGCGGAAGCGGTTCATGTCGTACGACCAACCAAGAGCTTTGGTCATGACCTCTCCTTGGTCGTAAAAAAATCCGTTTCCGTTCGACTTAAGTTGAAAGAGCACCTGAAACGTCAAAACGCAATTTCATTTTAAAATTTAGAAACCCGTATAGTAATGTAATGAATGATTAATGAATGCGAACAATAAATTACTTTGCGGCAACCGTGAAGGATAAAATCGGAGTCCACCGAAACCACCAGATTAGCGTAGCCATTCTTGACAAGCCAAACAATTTGAGCGTCTGCCTCGTAGGGTGCTACCACGTATGGATTGTTGCGTTTCTCCAGTGCCTAAGCATATAAATGTAAAGATTAGTTAGCGTCAAGTTTATGACAACTCAACCATACATAAATGAATGTTTCACACAATTTGCAATTACTTACCTTTATGATGGCTTGCGTCAACTCTGGAGTACGAGATGAGGTTCTACTTCGAAACTTTGCTGCCTCCACGTGATCATTCCTGGCATCTGCCAATGCCGCTAGTCTCAGCATCTCCTCTATGTACCTATTTTGTAAAAAAAACTAGCCTGTAAAAAAATTTAACTTCAACTACACTTAAAATTGCACACGTTAAAATAAAAGCTTACCTGCTGCGTTTTGAGGCTTCCGCACTTTTTGCTGGAGGTGAGGCACCGTCAAAGACAATGACAGGTGTGACCCCAGCCTCCAGCAACACATTGATTTTTGCCAGCATCAACTGGACAAGGTAGTAAAGTGGACTTCCTAGTAGACGCCTTTGGTGTAGAACTGCAACATTAAAACAAAAGAAGTTTAAAATAAATGAAGTAAATTAAAGTATTAAGATTATTAATTTAAATCTATAATTAAATGATTGCTTACCTGCATGCATCCAGCAAGACATGTCCACTGCAGCGACACATCCTTTGAATTGCGACACATTAGCAAGGGTCATGTGCTTCTTCAGCAGCTTCAACAGACCTGCGACACCCATGTTAACAATTTTATAATTGTTGGGACTTTTGCACACTTTGCTTCCCACAGTTCCCGGTCCTTATGGCAGGTGGAAGAGTAATTTTTTTGAAATAGCCTTTTAACCCTAACTTCTGTCCAGCGCCTTTCACTACTATGCAGTTTGCCTTGGCTTGGCCTACACGTCTACTATGCGCGTAATAACTGCACAACAGAAGCACACAGAAATCAGTGATTTTCTAACTATTTATTTTCGAAAAACTTATTAGTGAATAGTGAGCTCGTAAATTCAACAGTAAAATTAATTCTCTACAATAATAATGCACTCTCGCATTTTATTTCTAACTTTAACAATTAATTTTTAGGCTGCAGAAATTTCAACTTTTTCACAACCGACCGACTGACTTACTAACTAAAATTTCTCCGCAGACGAAAACTATACTATTACAAAATTCATACAAAGAAAAATCGACAAAATACACAGATAGTTATGCAGACAGCTCGACGCACATCAATTGACCAAGAATGAACTTGTCTGCAACCAAAACGAAAAATCTAACACAAATCGAAAAACGATACCTACTCATACTAATTCGATTCTATGCAAAAATACTGCTCTCTTCACTCATGGTTCCAACAATAATTATTAAATATAGTGTTTTCACTACTTAATTCAATTGAGCAATACTAATTATTGTTATTTTTGCTTTCTTTTAAAATCTCTGATTGCATAAAAATGTACCGTCAAAGTAGGAATATAAAAATGGACAAGAAAACAAAATGACACAAACTTTGTATTCTGTTGGAACAAGAACATCCTAGCACAAAAATATGTAATTCAATCGTAGTAAGGGCGTCCTAGTTTGCATGAATGTAAATGCGAATTTCATTATGCAATATCTATGAAGTGCTATATGATTTTTGATGAATGCTTTTCTGGGAAGTTTGGTTTTTTTTTGGGGGAAACGCAAGCCCCCATTTTAAATATTTAATTTAATCAGCATGATTAAGAAGAATTAATAATAATGAATAAGAATATGATGAAGCACAGCTTGGACTTTGGAACAAAAATCGCTGTTCACGTACTAAATCTTTTTTTTTTTGCTCTTTTTAGGTCATAAAACAATCAGCATATGACGCCAAAGCAGATATCTGGTCTTTAGGAATTACTGCTATTGAATTGGCAGAAGGAGAACCTCCAAATTCCACTATGCATCCCATGAAAGTCTTGTTTCTGATTCCCAAGAATCCTCCACCAACTTTATCCACATCTCGGTATTCTAAGCTCTTCAAAGAGTTTGTGGATGCATGCCTGAACAAAAATCCAGAAAATCGACCTACGGCCAAGGAGCTCCTTAAATTTCCCTTTATCAGAAGAGCCAAAAAGAATGCTTATCTGGTAGACTTGATTGATCGCTTTAGGAAATGGAAACTGGAAAGAAGTGATGAGTCTGAGACAGAGTCTGATTCTGATAAGTAAGCCAACATTTCTAATATAAATTGCTCCTTAAAATTTAAATACTAATACGTGTGTTTGTACTACAGTGAGGACACTTTGCGACGAGGGGAAAGCGACGTGGATGATCCGTGGATTATGACTGTAAAGGGACCTTCTGCCTCTAATTCGTCTTCCTCTCTTGATTCCCTCTCATCTACCTCTTCCACAAGTTCATTTATCCCCGGTATTCTCTCTGGCGTATCTTCCCAGTCTAACTCCTTAACACTGTCAGTTGAAGACGATGACCAAGTAGACCATCAGACCCAAGACGAAGACTCGGATGACATTGACTCCCGTCGATCACACAGTAGTCATTCAATAGGATCAAATCACATGGATTCCACTTCGCAGCAGTCCTCACTTCAGCATCATGGACCCCACTCGTCTTCAAGTAGTAGCTCTACATCCGACGAATACCAGAATCACAACAATGCTTTTACAAAGTTTCAAAAACTAGATCAACAGTTGCAGCAACAACAGCAACAACAAAAGAACTATCAGAGAAATCGTTCTGTGTCACCACCTTCCTCACAGTCACAGGGCCCCGCACCCGTTTTCAAAAATCAAATCCATGTACAAAATTCGCCAATTTTAGGTCACACTCAGCCCAACCATCATCATAGGGACAGAGGTGATTCTTCGGCAGCTGAAAATAACAATTACGGTCAACCTAGACCAAGAGAGAGTCCTGAAAGAGGCAAACTAGGTGCTCAACAAAGGGATCACGGAGCAAACAAGCCTAGTACATCACATCATAAAGTGTCTAACCATGTTAACTCGTCTTCGTCTAGTAGCAATGGAGTTGTGGCGTCTGTTTTAACACCAATTTTGATTGAGGTGAGTCTAATTACCATTTTCTACAAAATAAAAATCAATGAAACACCTTATTTAATCACTTTCGCATAACTATTAATGAATAGATGAGAAGGAAACCTGGGACAAATGGAACGCAAAAGGCAGAAGTGTTGGATGATCTGCGAAGAGCATTTGAAACCGCAGAGGCAGCTTCCCCCGGCTTTTCCGAGATATTTCTTCGAGAAACATTATCTAGGCTACTCCCATCCGTATCGGATGCCCGCATTAAGGCAACTGTATCCAGAATGTCCAGGTATATATACCAGATTCAAGATAGAAAACTGTATCATTGTTCACTTAAACAAATTATCATTGATTAACTTGTGACTGTTTTTTCATTACAGAGAAAAGTAAGGTGTCAAGATCATCGTAGAGTCTGCAGAGATTACAAAATATAAGCAACGTCAATACGAAACCGAGGATAGTATTTTGGGCAGCTGAAAATTCCATGATCATTAAGTAAACTTAAAACTAATTTATCTTTAACCGAGCTAGAACACGTCTCACTGTCTCTCCCCTTGTATATCTTTCTAAGTCTCTCTATGATGTCTAAAAATATTATTTTAGTTGATGATGTTGTGAGTTTTTCGGCTCAAAATTGTTTGTCAATTGTCACTACCTGTTTTTTATCTATTGATTGTTGAGTTTTTTGGTGGAGAGTTTTTTGATACAGAACAGAACTCATTTTTAACTTGACTTCCAAAAAATGCGTATAAGCGAAGCTACACTCAATGATCTTTGAAATAGTTTGTTGCTCTGTCGAAGATAAAAATACGCGATAAAATTGTATCGGAGTGGATTAGGAATAATTCCTGAAATTTCCTCTGCATATCTTGTTTAAAAATCAATTGCGATCGTAGTTTACTGTTTAAATTATAAATACAACATTCAAAGCTGTGAACATACAAATACCTGCATCGAGAAAGCTTTACTATAGTCGATATAACTGTAACTGTATTATCAAGTAGCTAAATTAATGTGTACTTGCTTGAGGTTATTCTTATTGAAAGAAAGGGTTAACGATAAACGACAAAAAAAACGGCAATTGTGTCTACTTTATCTTTTAAGTAAAAAAAATTATAAAGAATGTTTATAAATTTGTTGTGCCTCATCAAGTCAAATACAGCATCTGATTTTTAAACATGAACCGGGGTTTGCAGGGAGATGACTAATTTTAGAATGTCTATAACATACAGAAAGGACACATTTTAATCGGATCAAAATATATATCTTTTCGCAAATAATATTTTCTCAGCTGTATACTATATACTATATTATAACGTATTTATCGCATTAAACAAGAATGTCTACTTTTAATGTTTAACTCAACTGATTACAACAAATCTGTATCTGTAGTCCCTCTCATCACACACTACAACAGGACAAAGATAAACTTATTTAAAATGCATTTACCAAAAAAAAAAAAATTCTTTTTTAAACTTCAAAAAGATGAAAACGTTGCCTGTGCATTTAAACTACTAAATATATATTAATTAGGGACTCTGGCGTAGTTGTATGAAATTCGGTACTTGAATAATCAAAATGAGAAAACTGGATTTGAGCTTGTTTCCACTTTCTTTGTCAGTCAGTTTTCCAATATGGATGGTGCCTATATATTATTATCGTGTCTTTTTTCCTCGTTGGATCCAGTATCCATTTCATTTTTAAAGCCAACTTTGAAGGGCAACTTTATCAAATTATTTGTCACCTTAATAGCGTTTTACCAAAACGGAAACCTAAGTATTAATAATAACTATTAAATGTACGGAGGTTGATGATGATTGATTTGGTTGTGTTGAAATTAGTAAAAAAAAAAACAGAACTTACTACGAAGGTACTACGAATGGAGATTTTATTATGATGTTAATGTCAGTAGTGTTGTGCTATAACTTGAAATGACTTGTCTTTGAGTTGATTTCAAACTGTCAAGGTACATCGTACACACTGATTCACTCAACAAGGAGTTAATAATGTTTTGTTAATCAGTAAACAATCATGTATATTGTATTTATTAATATTAGCGATTTTGTTGATTTCTTTTGCTAACATATTTTATTCCTTGTTTGTTTTAAAAAGACTTCCAGAAGAAAGTGACTAAAGTATTCGTTTGTACATTTATTTGTAGGTTTACTTACGATAGTTGATTATAATTATATACAGCAGCATGATGAATGTACGATGATGAACAGATAAAAACTTTCCTCGGAAAGTTTGAGTACATTCATAGTTTTTAATGTAAAATGTGATTATGTAGAGAAGTAAGTGGAATAATTAACATACCTACGCCTCTACCGTCGACGTATAATATTTATTTCGAGTAATTATCAAAAATTAAGTTTCTTTCTCCAATTTTTTGATTGAGGATGCTGTTAAGTACGCAAACTTTGTGTTATGAAAATATATTGTAGAAGATAATATTAATTTTAAAAAGTTGAATAACCATTCCATATTTGATGATGACATCCAAGATAAAACTGACATAGACTTAACATTACGATATATATTTAAACTAAGTAGAATAGAGTATACATAACTATTTTTAGTAAAATAAAATGTAATGATTAATATTATTATTTAAATTATTTTCCAAAGACTCACAAAACTTGTAGGTTCTACATTATTCTCCCAATCGTGTAAGTTAAAAATGACCTTGACCCGGTCAAAATATTTAAGCAGAGATAACCGATATACTTGCGATTGAATCATGAGAGAGGGTGGGAGAAATTCATGTGGTTATTAACAAAATCTTCCTTATGCTAATCCCACCGTGGATGGTGTAGTTATATATTATTACATCGTAATGATGCGTAGTGTGCTACATTATCTCAGCCTTTTTTATTACGGTTTGGTCGTTGGATTATCAGTGTAGAGAAAAAAAAAGTTGGGTAGAAATGTCTTTACTGTCAAGTTAAATATATAAACATTTGTGAAATAAACTTATCACACCCTGTGCCATTTTTGGGTAAAATTAACCAAAATGTTTTCATCTCACGAGCTTTCATTTTATTTTTCATTTAAAAAATAATTTTACAGTGGTTCAAGAATAAACTTCATTAAATTCATTTCATCGTACATAGTTTGTTTTGTTACAAGAGAGAGAGAAAAAGAAAATTATTTGATAACGCTATAAATGTTAATTGCTTTATCTTCGCCTACTGAAGCTAACTTACTGTCGGATCCCCAAACAACAGACCAGATTTGATCTGAATGAGCTTCGCTGAATACGTGAGCAGAAGTCTTGGTAGCCGTATCCCAGATTCGAACGGTTTTGTCGGATGAGCAGGTGGCGAAATTTGTTCCGTCTGGGGAAAACGCCACACCGAGCACCCAAGAACTATGAGACGACATAGTTCCCACCACTTGGAATTCCGTCCTAAAACAAGTTAAATCATGTAAAAGTGAAATGCATAACGTCAAAGTTCAAACGGTACAATATTAAAACTTTATTCACTTACAATGCGTAGATTTTTACATGCTTGTCATCTGAGGCTGTTAGCAGTAGCTTGGAGTCAGGTGAGAACGCAAGGGCTCTCACTGGCATTGCATGGCCTTCCAACGTCTTAAAGTAATTTCCTGTAGGCCCGTCCAACAACGCTACCAGCCCATTGGAACCACCGCAAGCTATCCATTTGCCATCAGGACTTGTCGCCAAGCTTAAAGCCATTTTTCCTTTGGTTTCTAAAGACTTTTCTTTCTTGCCAGTCTCCACGTCAAACATTTCCACCTTGCCATCTGCACTTCCGCTAATCACATACTTTGAATCTCGCGTAAACGCTACAGTCCAACATTCCAATGGCCCAGAATCAATAGATCGCTTCTTTTCTAACGTTTCCAAATCCCAGATACTTATATTTGAATCGAGGGATGACGATGCAAACATAGTTCCACTCGGATCAACCACAACTGACACTACGCCCAACGAATGACCAATCAATGATTTCTCGAGCTTCAGTCCGTCATCCCGTTCGTACCGCCAAATCTACATTTATTTTATAATTAGCCTTTTCAGTAATTTATTTTGACAATAATGAATAATGGAATTTTTAAACGAGCTGATGTGCATGTGCATAACATACTTTGACACTATCATCAAGGGATCCAGTAATTAGTTTGCTTCCTTCGACTGATTGGTCGGGACCACGATACCAATCAATCGCCCATATTGCCTCTTCATGGGCTGATTCTTCTCGTCTTGCCAAAGTAAACTAACAAATCACAAAACATGACAAGCGTTTCGATGAATGAAACTCCCAGATTGAGCATTCATCACCAATTCGAGAAATTAAATGATCAGGATTGTACTTACCATCCTGGCGAGGATGATCAACAAACTTCCACTTCTACAGTGCGATAATTATTTTAAAGCGAGATACGAGATCGAGAGGTTCGCCTGTCTGCGTCCTAGTTCCTGCTTAATAATCAATTACTAAACAAGTTAAGTTTCTCTTAAAGCACAATAAGCATTGCATGTTTCAAAATAAACATCAATACCATTGTACGTATTTACTGTATGTTGAAACTGACCTTTTCCAGATTAGGAGATAACCCATACACATTTACTCAACTGTTGAATGTATTGTTATAGGGAGGGATGGAAGGGAAACATAAATCTTCTAATCTTGGTCCTACTACATCCTACTCCACTAACTCCTCAAATTGATAATCCAGTTGCCAGTTACAAGCACTAGAAATAGAAAGAAAAACAATTGCTTCGACAATCAAGGTTCCTTGAACTAATTGACTTTGAGACGGCTCTCCGTGTTGTAGTAAACAAAGTGGTAAGTGTACAGAAGAATTTTAGATGTGAACAGCTTGCCGCTGCGTCATTTTGAGATGCAAGTCGGTGAATACGGGGGCATTCCTCACCTATGTGATTGTGCGAATGAAACAAGACACCCACACACAAAGATTCATGTGGTTATATGCAGTTGCTTGTATGTAAACTTGCAATGTATAACCATTTAATGTTTTTACTCTTAAGTTTTAGTTAGTTGATGCATAATCGTTATGTTAAAATCATCAGAAATATTAATATTTATTCCAAGAATACTGAACAAATTATGAGTACATAAATTCAGCTTCCAGACCAGCTTTAGGGAACAACATGCATTTTGAATGCCAGAATTGAAGTTTATAAAAACTGCCAGCCAAACTATTTTTGGCTAGGAAGCTGTAGCTATTTTAATACAAGGTTTTTGACATATTATTAATGTAAGACATACAAAATTACATTCAAGAACAGTAAAAGTTAACTCTATATCACAGTCACGACAAACCGTTTCTATTTTTTACAGATTTATAATTAATACATTATCCCTTGAGTAAGATCAGGCAACTTGCTCAACACATGGAAGATTTTCCCAGCAACTGGAGTATTGTTAATTTCTGAACGCGTTACAAACTGCTGAAACATTCTGGACACTTCTTCCTTGCTTAGCATTTTCTTTTGAGCTCCAATAATTCTACTGCTAGTTGCAACGGGTGCCCAACAGTCACGGGTTTCGCTCGGAAAGTACTCTATCATATTTAGGGGTGAAAATACGCCAACGCTATCATAAGTTTGCGCGATATATAACTGATTGCATGCATATCCTTTTATTTCTCTATGAATTTGCGGCGTCAATCTGAATACCAAAACAAAGAAGGCAAACAGAAAGTAACGAATATAATTTCATCATTACTTCATTTGGTTGCGTTTTTGTCAACTTTTTTTTTTTTTTTTCATGACGGAACATACCTTTTCGATGAGCATATCGCAATGTTCGGTTGTCGGATTACTTTTTTGGCTGGAGTCTGATGCAAATCTAATACATGTGGTTTTAAAGTAGTCCTTTCCTGAGTTTCGTGTAACGTTGATGGTTTTGGAACAGTCAATGGAAGAGTATTTTCAGTTGGCTTTGAAAAAGTGGGAGGGGTGGAGCAATGGGGAGTAAGCGGTATACGAACTCCTACCACTGACGTGGATGCTGTTTGGCTAAAACGGCCAGCAGGCGTCGGCCACTTTGACAGGGAATCCAAAGTAACCTGCCTATGTAATGGCGTTCTCGGCGCATTACCCAAAACTGCTGGGGATGCCAATGGGGTGGGTCGGGTTCCTAAGTCCTCATTACGGGGTCGTTTTAAAGGAGGCTCCGAAGGATTCACTTGGAAAAATGTAGGCTGCTGCGATTGAGGTCGGATAGTTCTGTTGAAAGCAGTGGAGTTGGTAGTGCCGGCTACAAGCGCCGAAAGGAATCTGTCTCTGTCTGGATCTTGTTGCTTGTCGGTTTGTGGTGCTTCATTCACAAGAACAACGTTCTAAATAAAAATAATCATTGTTTAAAAAATCAATCATGGCAATCACTAAGTACTGGGATGTATTTCGATATACACGAGACCGAAACTCACCTCAATGACACCCCCAAATTTATCTTTTATCCTTCCATCTAACCAATTTTGGTATTCGTCAGCTCCAGTGCCATTTTGTCCTAAGGGTGCAGTATTTCCGGGTGCATGTTTAGGAATAGTGTCTCTGACCAAGCCGTTTTCATGATCATCCTCCTGTGAATCCTGAGAAGCTACGCTAATTTCGAAATTCGCTACAATTGGTTTCTTAGAAGAGTTCAATTCACTCATGGAAAGTGGTTTTGAGGTCGGAAATGTTATTGATACAGGTTCAGCATTCTGGTGAGTAAAAGAGAATATCCTATCATCAAATTGTTGTTTTTTTATTATGGATCCATTTCGGGCTCTGAGATTTGCTTACCAGAGTTTTTACAGGACTTTCAGTGAACGCTAAAGACGAAGAAGGAATTTCCTGTAAGAATTCATTGATGGTGATTTGTCTTGACGAGTTCGAGGCGGATGCTACATTTAAGATCGGAGTTACAGAAGGAGCACTGGTGACCGCTGGAAGGACTGGACATTTATCAATGACAGATGAATCACTGGTTGTGCCGATAAATGATTTATCGGGGGCGTCACTACCGTCGTACACTTTAGTTAGGGCTGCGCTATTGGCCGGAAATGTGCCTACACCAGTGTCCGTTTCGGTTGAATCTGCAGGAATCCGATTCTTCACGGGAGAAACTTTGCCTTCAGCATTCTCAACTGCAGCCTCCTCAGTGCCTTCTCTTAGATTGATTCCGTAAAATTCAATTAATGCAGACTCAATTTCATATTGGATTGCATCCTAGACAAAAATAAAGAGAAAATAAGAACATGCAAGATTGCCTTTCCCACGTCTAATTTTTGTGCATGTGTCTACAACCTTGCATTCATAAACTTACTTGATGAATAAGAAAAACTTTAGTCTTATCCATATCTAGATTAAAGTCGGCTTCTGTCGGTGGAACTTGAATGCAAACAACACTGACAGGAAATCTTCGCTGGTCGGCAGGTTGTGGCTTTTCCACATTGGCTACTACATATCGATGAATTAACTGTAAAAAATATACACATACATAAGATTTATGAATTACCAAATAGGATTCCGGGTGTGTGGTATTGACAATCACTTTGTAAATGTACCTACGCCTTACCTTTTCGAACTCCCTGATGTATACACGTTTTCGGTTACAAAAAATCATTGACATTTTATTCGAAGTGTAACTCATTGTGCGCATGTCCACGGGCTTGATTGGCAGAAACAATTCAATCGATCTGTGGACATCATTCTCATTTTGTCCAACTTGGACTTGAATTGGACCATACTTTCCCAATTTTTTTGCAATATTGTGACCTAAAACGGCATACAGCGATTGCTCCACTGTCTGAACTGTCGCCTTGGACCACACAAAGGTAGTGTTATGGTACAAACTAATGTGGCATTTAGGATAGGCAATCGCTACTCCTTTCAGATAAGCTTCAATTTCCTTCAACTCATTTGTAGCAGTAGTTGTATTATCCAAACGTTGTCTTCGAACACGAATATTTTCAAACAGTTTTTCCACCATGACCGTAGTTCCTCCGCTGTGAGCCATTTTGTTTTGAGAAACAATGCACCCCTGAAGATCAAATTTGTATTTCGTGGCTGCAGGTTCTTTTGAAAGTTTACTGATGACTGTCACGTTTCCAGCAGCGCAAATGGCGTTTAGTGCTTCACCCTTGAACCCCAAGTATTGGCCCCTGCCTGCAGTTTAAAGTTGCTAGTCGTTTAATCATCATTCATCCTGAACCAATTTTGATCATTTTTTTAAAGTTACAGAAAATACTAGCGAAAAGAGGAACGTTTTTCTTACTTAAATTGGAAGTGTCATGCAATTTTGATGTATATCCTCCTTGAAAAATGTGCTCAACATCGCTTGGGACGAATCCATGACCGTTATCTCGAACCTCTATTTTGTCCTTTCCAAACTTTTCCTAGATAAAAAAAGCAATGCATATCATTTTAGGCTGCAAGAAATGACACAATTGCCAAATTATTGACCATTAATTAAAGCAACATTATTATCAATCTTACGAGGTACACTTGAATCGTTGTGGCATCAGCGTCAAGTGAATTCTCAACAAGTTCTCGAACAATGTCTGACACTTTATTGATAATCTGACATTTTCTCAAGCCGGAAGCTGTCAAACGATCCAAGGCTTTGATTCTAGCAGCAGCCCCTGTACCAGCAAAGGAATCAGAATCGGTAGAAGTACAATTTTCCATGATGATACCTTCATTCCCATCTTTTGTCGTCGTGATCGCTTCCATCATCATTCCACCATGACACTTTCAAGTTAATGGCGTTCACAAGTTAATTACACACTGATGGATTGAAAGAAGCCCAAAAACCTCCAGAAAACCACAATTCTTACTGACAACTACTGATAACCTTTTTCGTACTAAAATCATATCAGTTTGCCAACTTTCACTAAACTTCAGCAATGCACTTACATGTTGATATCTACCATTTGCAGATGAAAAGTGAAGAAAAAAGCCTTCCTCCTACTACCAAAACACAAACAAACGACATGCTTGAGTAGGAGTAGGAGTAAAAACATTAATCTGCTCATGTGCTCTCTCTAAACATGTGTTTGTACCTGCACAAACCTTTCCCAACCCGATAGCCTGCTTTTCTCTTCTTCTCGTTTCGTTCCTTTCACAACAAAAAAGCATTTTTTTTTCTTTCTAGTCTAGATCTAGACTCTAGAGCAGCAGCAGTTCGGTTTTCGGTGATGCCTGATGTGTGCAAGTAAAAGCACCTTTCTCCATGAAACGTTTTGCCTAACATTTTAATTTTTACCCTCTTTTCCCTCCTCTCTGACACTTGACACCGACACTGCTCGCGTTTCCGTATTCTTTCTTTTCACTTTCTTCTTCGGACATGAATGTGGATACACAGAGGCATGAATGAGTTTTATGAAATCGCATTTTCCAAAGCGTAGTTCATTCATGATTCATTTTAAGAAATTGATTTGAAACGTTTTATCAACTCTGTCTGGTGAATTTTCATTGGGACAGTGGTGTGACAAATGCATCAACGCGCAAATAAATATTATTGTAAATAATTAATTACGTTTGCTTTCCTTTTATTAAGTTTTCAGCTTTATATAAATAAATAAAGATAGCGAGTACTTGTACCGAAACATTTCGTACAAAACACATTTCTATAAAAAATTTGCCTGGTTTTTTAACAAAAATAGAAGTTGGATAAAACTTTAACAGATATGTAGTATTTTAAAAGTAAAATCAAATCAGCCTGTATCAATTTTATTGATTACCAATATAGCTTGTAACTTGTAACTCAAGTACATTTATGATGCGTTTTAACCATTATTTTCACTCCTGAATGGATACTGAATATTTCTATTATACTATTCTACCAACTACTAAACCAGAGTATCGAACCAACACAAATGCGAAATACTAATGCGAAAACACAATTAGAAAATGCTAACATACCATTTTTAATTTGGCATGAATACAGCATGTATCATAACGGTGGGTTCAAGTTGAAAAGTCTAGAGATAGAGCGGACGGTGAAGTAAGGCATTCAGGCGGTCTAATTAGCGTACATTATTTTTCAGTTTTTCCATTTAGCTATGGCGAGATACTGGGAAGTAGTCAGTGTAGAAGATGTTCCAGCCAATAGCAAATGCGCCCAAAATTATTGTAGTGACAAGCGCTGCCCACTGCAGTTTCTCTTCTAACTTCGTTGGACGGAGATTCCGAAGTACGAATATGCCAACAAGGAGACCCATAAGTGCCCCTCCAAAGTGTGCTGCATATCCAATCTTACGAAATAATAATAAGTTATATTTTTAAGATTTCGTTAAAAATCATGTAAAGGATTAGTATTACGCGTATTGCGCCTTACCCTCTGATCGACAGGCTCCACATATCTGTAGAAAAGTGCCACACCCACGTCTAATATTACAAAAGCTGTGAATGAGATCACCCGAACCCAGGGTAATTCCATTTCCTTCCAATTCTGTAAAAGTTTTCACCAATTTTCAAAACTATTAGTATATAGCATCCCATGTTGGTTACAAGAAAATTTTAATGTCATTATACCAGTATAACAGTAGCCATATGTGCCGTTATGAGAGCATAGACTCCACCGGAAGCTCCAGCGAGAAATACAGTGGGGTCGGTAATACTGGTAGCCAGAGATCCTTTGTTGATTCAAAATAAGTTGGAATTATTAATTTCAGCAAATTGCCTCTAAAAAGCTGACCTATTATCTAATGCTCATGTCAGTCAATTACACGTTATTTAGTACATTAGTTATTAGTATTAACATTAACCTGCAATTACACCGAGACAGTACACGAGAAGCACCCTCCACCATTTGTGCACCATTTCGAGTAGAATGCCAAGAAAAAGCTGCATCACAACGTTGCTTGTTATGTGAACCCACCTATTTAAAAAGTTTAGACACATTATAGAATTTTTACAAGCTATAAATTGACGAAAGTAGTATAATTAGACAAATTATAATATAGCCATACCCTGCATGCACAAACATGTATGTGAGAAACCTCCAAGCTTCATAACGTCTGTATGGATCATAGATAAGCTTGGAGTCCATGGGTGGGGGCCCATTGATTCCTATCGGTCCTATTTTTTCTACTATTTCCGCAGTATGATATGCAAACACTCCAACCATTATGACGGTAATGGAAAACATGAAAATAGGAGGAGGACAGCATGAGTACTCCTCCGAGTATACTCCATCCACGGAATCACCGCGGACATTTTTCGGCTCTACGATCACTTTAGCGAACCAGTAAGCCCTTCTTTGCCACTAAAAATTTTTTAAAAAGTGTGTTAACATATTTTCTGTCTAATCTAAACATAAATTTTGCACTTTATAATCAAATTTGCTCACCAAATGGCGGAATTCCTTTCGATCTAACCTTCCATCTTGATTTCGATCTGCTTTTTTGAAAGCGTCTTCAACTTCATCGTGATGCTCTGGGGGAATAAATGTCTTCAGCTCTTCCAACTCAACAGCCCCATCTCCGTTAATATCAATCTGTAAAGTGTACAAAAATTGCCAATTATTATGATTGCACTTTGCACTCCTCCAAATAATAAATTGTTATTGCTTCTTATATGCTTAAAACCACTTGATTTACTTTGCTAAAAGATGGTAAGCGTTCTATTTTATCTTTTGCCATATTTGCTTTTCTTAAAATATCGATAAATGATTTTTCGGGAGGGAGGGGCGAATTTAAATAATGGAAAGTATTACAGTTCACTTAGTTTGGTATGTATAAGGCCTTGATAAATGATTCGTGATTCTCTCTGTGATAAGCATTTATGACGATAGCATGAATCATTTCATAACCATTACAAGTACGTTTCACTCCCATCTACTTTAGGCACATGAAAAATACAAGTCGGTGATAACATGAGCGTTGAATTTTATGAGAACGATCAACAATTTATTTTTGCACGGTATAAACAGGATTTGGTTTATTCTATGAAATGTGAAAGTGTTTGCTAACAACCTGCGGTTATCAGAGAAGAGAAATGAAGCCTCCAGCCAGTGCAGAAAGTAGCACAGTCGAGCGAGACAAATAATCAGAGATGATAACACTATCAACTATTTGCGGGTGTAGCAGGTACGAGTTTATTGTTGTCTATTCGTCCCGGATATCTATCTGTTTACAACACTATGAAGAGCTTTAAATTAAAAATTTGCAGATGTTCTATAAAGTCATTCTTTAGCCATTCACATCAATTGATTTGTATGTAGTGCAACGAAATTGACACGAGTTTAATGTGCTTGATGCATTGCTTATTTTTGAGAGAGGTATTTATTTACCCATTGCCATAATGCATAATCCATGATGAT
Source organism: Willowsia nigromaculata (assembly GCA_034700605.1). Lineage (NCBI taxonomy): Eukaryota > Metazoa > Arthropoda > Collembola > Entomobryomorpha > Entomobryidae > Willowsia > Willowsia nigromaculata. The sequence goes on along the minus strand of JAQIXX010000438.1, from coordinate 6,995 downwards.
GAATGAATGATCATCCTCATACTTGGAGTGTTTATTTGAGATAAATAGAATTGAAATGTGAAATTATGACGAACATGATGAATTAGCGGATCACATTTATAGACAGATAAACCATTAAATTTTTGTTGCTTCCGTCACTCCTAAAGAATCTCTGTACAACAATAGTGTGCATAATGCAGGTGTGTGTGATGCTCGTGGTGCCACAAATATGTAATTGACAATTGATACTAGTGAGAGAGAGAAAAGGGAATTCCGATCTATGAGTTAATTATAAAATTGTACACGTTGCAAAACAAACTTACGGATGTGTTGTCTCTCCCCATTGTGCAGTACTTTTTTGTTTGAACTTGTATTCACACAGGTTGATTCCTCTCTTCTCCTTGACAAGATACCACATTCATATAATTAGATTATGATGAGAAGTGTGATAAGCTACACACTTGCTATTTTCGTGTGTGCGATTCCAATTTAGTTATGGATTCGACATGACTCATAGTGAAACGTATTACACACAAACACTCATCTCATGCATGGCTTTCGTTTGTTGCAATTTATCAGTTTATACATATCCTGGCTTTTACTCTGTCACTGTCAGTGTTTCTTCCTTCTAGGTCATGTTCTTTCGATCCATGTGCTCCACAATTCAATATCTTACATTGCAACTTTTCTGATCATGAAGATCAATCGGATAGTTTTCACAAAATGTTTACACTTTCATTCAAGACTGCTATGCTGTATGAGATGTGAATCACCACATCCAGAGGTAATGTGGTAAAATGTCAGTTTTTTGTTGTCGTTTTTACCGTGACTGACACACTTGATGCATTTCTGGATTTACCCCCATCATCACAGAGTGAACTAAAATGGTTTCAGAAAGAAGGGTTGTATATGTAGCATATAATATGCTGCTTTATTACACATCTCCAATCCTACATCCACAATCCACATAATAATGTATCCTGCTAGGCGTGCTAGGATTATGCCTTTGCTTGAGTAACATGCATGTAGAATTTTAAAACTAGCCCATCACACAGAAAAACCATGAAAAAAGGGAAAAATGTATTTTCTCCAAACTGAGAGCCAAATAGTGGAAAGGATATAATACGGAAAAGATAACAGTACAGTCAAAAGGCCATGTACCGTTTAAATATTAATGCATAAAACTAAAACGGTAAAGTAAGTCAGTATGTGTGTTCATTTTAAGTACAAATCCTAGTAGTGTTTACTTGGGTATATATGATAGCAAACTAGAATCGGAAATAAAATTGATGAATGGTGAAGTATACAAAATAGCTAAAGCAGTTGATTTGATGTATGCCAAGATTCTTGATGCATGCATGACGAATATTTCATCGTATTCATCGTAGTAAAAATAGTGACAAGATTTCATGTCTCGGTGTCTCGTAATCCGATGTGTAAATTTTTGATGAATTCTAAATCAATTGGGACTTTGGAACAAGCAGGGAGGCAATGAATAAGCTTTCAAGATTTATCCGTAAGCTACTTGATTCACAAATTGCAAATATGTATTTCATTAGGGTAAAAAAATGCATTGCCAAACGGGATGAAATTAGATATAAGTGGTTATCAAAAAACTTGATAGACCAGCAAATAATTTTTTTTACGTTTTTTACTCTACATTAATAATTATCAAGCCTCTAGAAAACAAAAATTGTTTATGTAATGTTTCATATAACTAACATATAGGTAGGTAATGCCACATATTTTAGTTTATGACACAAAATAATAATAAAACAAATGCGTATTGCGTATTACCAACAAGTGTAAAAAACATCGTAAAAATGTATATCCCAGAATGACGGGACCTTTCAATCAGTTAAGTTTTGACCTTTTTCTTTTACCCTCCTTTTTGTGGTGGCTCTAAGGTCCTCCATCTAACCTCGAGCCTTTTCTCCTTGTGTTATTATTGTCAGCATTACTTAGAACAGGAAGTTTTCTCACTTCACTATTACTTACTAGATCCAATTGCTCCCACAATTTTATTCTACTTCGGAATGGTACATCAATCATTTTTGGAGCGTCTCCATTCAATAGAACGACTTGCATTTCATTACTTGATGAGGCATTAAAGGGTTTCCAAAAAGCAACTTTGGTGCCTTTTTCAGTTGTGTAGAACGGCTCCCTAAAATCATTATGCATTCAAATGTTTTCATTTGGATCAGTTTACAAACTAGTACATACCAGCATCAATAACGCACACACAAAAGACAATTATGCGTCCATACCCAAAAGATGCAAAATTTGTCCATATATTGACCAAGAACTGGGAAAATCTGTATTCAGGGTCACCAACATTCAGAGTTTCATACCTCGTACTATTGAATAGGTATATGAGGTCATCATCATGGCTGACACCTTTATTACCAAAACAAACACAAAATGTTAGGCCGTAACAAACTGTGAAGATTGTAGTTCATACTTTTTCCAATTATATGAATATCTGCAACTTGGGCTTATTCTGATTCAATAGAATACAACCTATCGCGAGAAGCTTTAGATAAGTTATCATTGTACCCCAATCTTTATTTCGCAGTCCATAAACCGATGCAGTGCCATATCTCCCAGTGAAATTAAAAAAGTAGCCATACGTTGGAGCAATCTTTGAATGATATTGCAACCCTTTGTAAACCGCACTTACTATGTGGCGGTCACCAACCATCTACATACATACATAATCATGCATCATATATTTTTACAATTTAACGTAACATACCTACACAAATAAACGTAATTATCTGCACGATGGAAATACCTGTGAAAGACGATTTCTTGTATAAAAATTTATTGGATTATGTCCAAAGTAAAAGTTTTTAACGTATGCTGCCACCCTTGCTGTGTATGTTGGATCTCCTTTGATATCAAGAATTTTAGGACCGAACTCCGACCATCGGGATTCTACTTCTCGCATTACGAAGGGATACAGCCATGTTACTAGCAATAAGTTCATTACATTATAACAGAGATCCATATAATATTATTATAAACTTTGAGATATGTATTTTGTAATATCTCAAATATTTATACTGCTGATCATACAAAATGAAACTCCATTTCCTTCTCCAGCAAGAAACCCATTAATCCAGGGAATTTTGGAAACCCTATTCAATTCGTATAACTTTTCAGGTCGCTCAGTAAGAAAAGCATTGACCCCTTCTGGTTCGACAACAGGACCAAAAAAGACCCCAGGAAAAACTTTATAGTCCTAAAACCATGAGTATGCATCTAATATTAGTACACTGAGATTTAGCTGCTGGAAAATCAATTACTATTAGTTGACATTGTATACAAATCAAGGAAAATTATAAACTTGATAACCGGTAGTGTTGCTTCATGATAAGCAACCAAATGAGGGTCCAATTGACGCATACAATTTACGAGTGCATATGAATCATTCACGGGGCATCGCAAGCTGCTTGCCAGTTTGTAGGTGAAATCAATCGAATCTTGTCGAACACCCCAATAACAGAAGGCATTGCCACTTTGTGAAATACCGAAATTGAACAGTCCTGTCACAAAGAGTTATAAAGTACACGATTATAGAGCGTGATATACTCATTGACGCACAAAGAGTGCTGTTTCATGTTTTGCTCTATTAGTAGTAGTCATCAAAGTCATGTAAATATGCTTGCTCACCTTGACTTTGCTTTGACATGGTATGAAGATGGGTACTGACTCCCCCTTATTATAACAAATTATTAATACAATCAAATCATTCCCATTATATGTAAAATATAATAAACAAATGGCAACATTTCACACTTTCAAAACTAACCTGCGCTTTGTCCAACAAGTACAACGTTGTTGGGGTTGCCACCAAACGGTGCGATGTTTGCCTGGATCCACCTGAGGGCCAAGCGTTGATCCTTCAACTGCCAATTTCCTGTAAATATAACTGAAATTGATATGATTCTTCAAAAAGTTTTATAAACTACTTATACCTGGTGAAGCCTCATCTCCAGTTGTTAGGAATCCCTCTCCCGACAACCTGTCAATCCCATACCAATTCATTAATTTTGAAATGCATGCGCTAAGGCGTTAGTAACAATTAATGGCCAGGACATCAAATCTGGCGTTTCTCTGATTCCTTTTACTTAACGTTTCCCACTACATCCTTTTTCATTTCACTGACCTGTAGTTGAAAGTAACCAACACCACGTCCTTTTCAAGCAACATGGCTGGTCCATACATTGACCCTGACGAATCAAACAAAGTTTTGAAGCATTCAGGATTTCATCAACATAGTCTCAAGGTTGTAGAAAAGGATGATTTACCAGACCCAGAAGCAAAACCTCCATGAATTAAAACAATAACTGGCATCTTTCCCATTTCATCGGCCATAGGAAGCTTTTAAAATTTGCCGATGAGGATGAATGTGCATTTTAATATTGTATTAAAATTAAGTATGTTAAATATGTTAAATCTTTGATTAAAAAGGACAACTCACTGCAGGACTGTAGACATTTAAATATAAGCAATCTAAATCCCCAATAATCCGCAACAACTGCATACCATCAATTTGAAGACAATCTGGAGCGGGAGTCGTTGCTTTCAATACACCTGACCAGGGTTTAATTGGAACGGGATCCTTGAAAAATATTGAATTATTGAATGAATTGCATACAATTTAATGAACTCATAGCGCTTAAATAATGTCACTCCTAGAAATAATGTCTCTTAGCCATTCCCGTCAGCCAATATCCAGTTATCTCACTATCTTAGACACTTACACGATATCGTAGCCTACCAATCGGCTTCTCCGCATACGGAATTTTAGTAAATGCAATAATGTTTTTCGAGCGTATAGTCTTCATTGGAAAACCTTCCACCTTGCCACTTTTAATAGTTACCACGTATGGGGATTTAAAAATTGGGATTTTAACAGTAGATGAAGATGTTCGAATTTGTGCATTAGAGGTAGAATGCGGTGGTGCCCAAGGTTTTTGGCGATGTGGGAAACTTTTGTGGATACTTCTTGCTGATGAGTCACTGGTAATCACAGCCTCCGGTTGGGGTTGAGGATGAGGTATATTATTTATGGAATTATATGGTATAACCAGGGGTCGTGGTGGTAGTGGTTGTTGGTGCATGGGCTGGCAAGGTACGATTGCACAAAGGGCATTATATAAAAATGCTCCAATAAAAAGAACCATTGCAGTGCATGAATTCCAATTGTTTCTCTATCAAGCAGCACTGGAAGGGCTTTGATCTATCAGATTTGGCACAAAGCTCTTCGTAAACTTTTGAAACGATATGAATATCAAGTTTTTTAAAGCATCAGAATTGGAGTCAGACGATGAAAATAATGGAACACGTCTCTACGAACTAAATGTTGTTACATTTTTTGTAGTTACAACTTCATTACTTGAAAGATTTAGAATGATTGTGTGACTTTTCTACTGAATATTCTCGATTTCCTGTGCTACATATTATGATAGTATAAATGCTATTCATTTCAACAACTAATAAGGTTGATAGTTCCCAATATTGAAAAGTCAGTTTGCTCACCACGGTATGGTTTTCATACTTATGCATTGATATTTTATCTTTTGCTATATCATGAACAAATGACAATGAGATTCTAAAGATTCGTCCAAGCGTTTCAGTCAAACCGTAGTTAATAGGCTGAGTGTATTAAACCCTTAATTTTGTAGCAAATGTAATGTATCAAAAACCAGTGGAATGCAATGATGAGAATCATCTTGAAGCTATGCTATATTCCTACGCAATTTACACTCTCTCCCTTTCTATCATTTACTGTACTGTAACACGATGGTAATCGCATGCTACATTACAGTGAAAGTTAGACTTTCAAGATTCATTTGTGAGAAGGAACCGTCCAGACTTTTACACGTTCAAAAGACCCAGTTTATCCTGAAAATCCTCATGTACTAATTCAATTAAACTCACAATACAACTGCTTATTTTTGGAGAATTTCTTCAGCAATATAAATATAATAGAAACATCAACCGGTAGAACGAAAACAGGCTTTCGCCAATATTCGTTTCGTTTTTTATTTTCTTAAAAACTAGCATTGTTACACCTGACATGCATATTCTCTCTCCCGATGGGATATCATTTAAAATAAATATTCTTAAATTTTATGCTTACCTAAGTGTCCAAATTTTCTTTACGAATCAGAATCTGAGAATGAATTGGATGAAAGCGGGGAAATATTATGCATCATAAGGCAACTGCGTTATGATAATATTAGTAAACGTAATACGTTTGTAGCAGAAAACAGAGAGCAGAGGTCAAACTGAAATATGAGTAAACAAAATTATAATGTCGCAGTATGAAAAACAATATTATGCAACTAGCATTAGTAATTCATGCAAAATGTTGAGACCGTCATCGACACACATTGGGCTTATCATTTGATAAACAGTCCTGATTAAAAATACCAGGTAAAAGTAGCAGATTACCTATATAAGCCTGCAGAAAATCAATCAGGTAGACACTTTTACCATTTCATTGCACCCAGGAGCACGTCCCTGGACTACGGTAATAAAGGAAAAATAGATATTCACTCTGTAGCAAATTTAGTGCAAAAAATTAGCTTCAAAATGAAATCTCCCAGTTGTGTCATCGTTATAACTTTATTCATCGCTCATTCAGTAAGCCCATTGCCATTAAACAGAAATGATGTCCAGCTAGGACAGCCCTGCAATTTACGGGAAGATAGTTGTGGAGAAGGCAAAATTTGTGTTAGCAACTCTGTGCATGACTCCGATTTTCATGGGACCTGCCAGTGCAATGTCGGGTACGTGTATGATGGGGACGATTGTACTCTAGCACAAGACCCATCATCAACTGAAGAGCCCGTTCAAACTTCCACAACTGAAGAGCCTGCACAAACATCGACAACTGAGGAGCCTGTTCAAACTTCCACAACTGAGGAGCCTGCACAAACATCGACAACTGAGGAGCCTGTTCAAACTTCCACAACTGAGGAGCCTGCACAAACATCGACAAC